>LPNX010747209.1:64488-155750 GCA_001517045.1 Pseudotsuga menziesii | reverse complement strand
TATATTATTTTTAAATATAACTAAAATAATAATATAAAAATTATAACAACAATAAATATCTCATCTCATCACATAAAAAATAAATAACCAACATCTTATCAAAAAAACTAAGTTGACCACGACTAACTAATTACATACTGAAAATTAATACTATTTGTATACACTAGATATTCCTACATGTTATTACCTAAATTACACATGCAATAAATCATCCATAATTAATAATTGGAATCTCAATCCCCACCATAAACGATCCTCACTTAAATAATTCATAATTAATAATTGGAATCTCAATCCCGTATAGTAAATCCCCACCTAAATGATCCATAATTAATATTTGGAATCTCAATCCCCCGCAATAAAGGATCCCCACCTAACCCTAAATTAGGTTATTTTTTTTCAATTTGTGGTATTTTTTTTGTCAAACTTATTTTAGTTATATATTTTATCTTGATATGGATTAAGATCTAAAATTTCTTTTGATTGGTTAAGAATTCATCTCCCTCGAATGTAGGAAACATGTTAATGTCATGAGACCCATAGCCGTTTGGAAAGAGTGAAAGCCTCCCCCCTTACATACCACTAATAGGTTATCTCAAGTAATGTGATTTTCCTTGAATAATAGTGACAAGTCAAATCATATTTACAAATAGCATCCAATGATTTTTATCCTCCTTGATAGTTTGATAGCAAACTGTTATAAGTTTTGTCATATTCAATAAAAAAAATTCCACATACATGAATAACATAAACTAGCAATTACACCTTGGGGTGCAATAAAAGAACGTTGTATTGAAAGGGGAGGCAGGAGATGAAGAAGACATAGGCAAAAAAACTATTGGAAGAACCACAAACTAAAGGTGGAAACATGAGAGTTGATACAATATTCTCAAAATGTTATATTATTCACATTATTGGCATTGTGCATGTGGAAATATTCTTGTGGTCGAAAATAGGTTAATAACAAATAGAAATAGTTTATATGTAACATAGCTTAGAAACTACCAGTTAAAGCTAAATCTCTCAAAGTAGGGACTATTTGAAGTCGTGGGCATTGTAATAGTTGGTGGGACGCATTGTAGAAGGAAAAATTCATGAAATCAGCAGTGATGGCGGAAGCACATGGCTCTCATCGTCCATGAGTCAATCAAGGGTAGAAATCATTTCAATCATTGGACACTTTAATCGAATAATGGAAAACGTGTTAAAGGAAAATTTTGGGGAGTCTTTTCCACTTGAAAAAACACCTTACAACATACAATAAATCACCAAATTAACACCCCTCCTCATAATGAGGTCTCCTTTTCATCGTGATGAAATGAAGAGAATATTTAGCATATTTTCTTTTGAGGACTAGTTGTTAGTGATATTAATATATATTTTTGTTTAAATGTGTTAAGATTGATTTTATAAGTGTATCATCGAATAAGATTGATATATAATGTGACACTAAGAGATGGATTTTAGTTTTAGACTATAAGAGCACAACGTTTTTGGTGTAGGATTTATTAGTGGATGAAGTATGCAATAATATATATCATTTTTAATTACAAAGATAACAATGTTAAAGCTAAAAAAATTCAATATTTAATTTAGAAAAATCATAAGGTCACCTTTATTCAATATTAATAAGATAATTCATACATAAGAAATAAGTATAATTAATTCTCAAAAAACCTTAGATTACTTTGTTCATTAAATATATATATATAATTAACACATGTCTAACAAAGTCATTCTATAATATGTCCTATATTTTGTATTTCTAGTTAATATAATTATTTTTAATTATAAAACGAGACATAAATTTATTTGAACTTATGATCATTAAGATATGTAAACCAAAAATTAAATATAAATTTTTAGTTGCTTGAAATATTAAAATATTTAGGATTAAGATTAATTTATGTTAAAATTTATCACACCTTAATTTTGTATTGAAAATAGTCTGTTGCCAATCATAAATTTGATAGTAAAAAAATATACACAAATTTTAGGCATCATCAAAGTTCCACTATGATTTGAATGATGAAATGGTGCTCTTGAAGGTTTTAACAATTATGAATTTACCAAAATCTTGGAAAAATGAAACTCTTATAACATGACGAAAATGTTATAAGCTAATATGTAGCTCATGCATACCTTCTTTCGATCATATAAAAATAGTAATCCTATCTTTTATAACAAGAGAGAAATGTATTAAGCTAATCTTATGACATGCATATCCTCTTTCCCATCACACATTTGATAAGAGAAACATAAATTTGATAAGATTCCAATCATTTGTTTATTGTCATGATACAAATCCTTTGCGTGATGAAAGGATTATATTAAAATTAAAAAAAAAAATAGAATTATTTTTATAACACCTAATTAAAAAAAACATTATTAAATAAATCTAGAGAAATTTATTACAAAATTAAAAGAGTCACTAAATAGAAAAAACTTAATTTTTAAAAGTTAGTTAACATTATCCATCCACTTAAAAAAAATTGTGATTAACTAATAAAAAATTAAAATCGTTGACACCATTCTAAAATGGCATTGTAAAATTATCTAATAAGAAAGTAAAATCATTAATTTAATTATTCTTTATTGTAGCTCCAGCTTGAGTTCGCGATCTTTAGGAGTAGCTATAAGGAGAGCACTCAACCTACCTACTTTTTAAATTTATACGAGGATAAATCCATCCCTCTAACTAAGGAGGCATCTAAGAAGGGATACAGTAAGTAAAAGCTATTTCTAGACTATCTAAGTAAGGTCAAGGTCTAAAGGCTACTGCTAGACTATCTAAGTAAGTTTAAGGTCTAAAGGCTATTGCTAGACTATCTAAGTAAGGTCAAGGTCTAAAGGTTCACATCTCACTGAATGTGCATATGGAACTGCATTAACCTTCTCCCTTATCTGTTGTGAACCGCTTACTTTATGCATGTTGTTAATCACCGATACTAGCATATTCAACCATTTTTGTCAACATCCAAGTAGCAAAGGCAGCAATAATTTTATTTTGTGGATCATTTGTTTATTGTCATGATACAAATCCTTTGGGTGATGAAAGGATTATATTAAAATTTAAAAAAAAAAATAGAATTATTTTTATAACACTTAATTAAAAAAAACATTATTAAATAAATCTAGAGAAATTTATTACAAAATTAAAAGAGTCACTAAATAGAAAAAACTTAATTTTTAAAAGTTAGTTAACATTATCCATCCACTTAAAAAAAATTATGATTAACTAATAAAAAATTAAAACCATTGACACCATTCTAAAATGGCATTGTAAAATTATCTAATAAGAAAGTAAAATCATTAACACCATTATAAAATCGAATTGTAAATAAATTGAAAAAAATTAAAATATATTTTGATTAGGGGGGAGATGCTATATGTGGGGAAGGGACCAAATTTGGTGAGGGTCGTGGTCACCTCGCACATCCATTTACATAATCTAATGCATCCAACTAACTAACATAAAATAGTCATTTAAATTACACATAATGTCCAAAAACTTTACAAAAGGTGGCCATACTATGATAGGGCCCACATCTTACTAGTTTCCAAATTTCTATGACAAATTGTGCAAGTCTAAAAGATATGTCTTACAAGACACCCTGTCCCAATAACATCCTATACCAATTTGCCTTACACATCATCATATCACTGCCACATCCTGCAGTGGTCTGACACACAAGATCATTCAAACCTTAAAATCTCCTGCCAAAATAAATCCAACGAATACAACAAAACCATATAATCAAACCCAGTGAATGACCAAAAGAGACATATGTTTTAGGATCAAGGCTACCATGAGCCAAAAATGGAATAAAACTTGCACAACAAAGGGAGACAAGATGTTCAACTTCACTTGCTACATTTATCACCAACACACCCTGCATTTAGCATGTAATGCTTTAAATTTGAACCAACACAATCAAATAGACAATGCACATAGAATATTAACCATCATTCAATATGAAAGAACAAATATCATTAGGATGAGGGTCATAGCCATTGGATCATACTTCAATTGATATTAACCATCGAATCAAAGACACAAGACTTCAATCCATGTCGATTCAAAGAGTCAATCAAAACCAACTCACAATTCTAAAATCAACCACACATATCCACCATTTTGACTTTATTCACTCAACCACTACTTGAATGAATCACTGACAAGAGGCCTCACACACCACACAACAAACAAGTCCATGCACATTATCAAACCGTTCTACTATACTAGGAACATTAACACATAGGTATATTATATTTATGCTATATCTCAACATAATTACTTGAATGTGTTGATTTTCCATAAACATGAAGTCATTTTTTTTCACGTTGAATCCCTTCCCATATTCCTAATATGAGAAATTGTCCATGTCCATTAACATTCCTGATCCCATAGATCAAAATACCCTTGACATAATACCTTTTTGAAACCAAAACATATATCCATGTTCAAGTTTACATTACAACTGCACATTCCAACTCTTGAGAGTATTCAAATTTACCTACACATAATAGGTTGTTCATCACATGGGTTATTACCGTTGGCATTATTGGGAACTCTAGTTCCACCATGGGCTTGATTTGAGGAAAAATAAATTCGGGATTCTCCCCATATAGCCTATGAGGGATCCCATGAATATTCCCACCTATTTAACTGTGAAACTATAGGTTGTGGAAGAGTGTCTAAGAGTGAAACTATATACTATGTCATAAGTATGCAATACAAACATATCACATGGTTCCAAAGGAATTTTATAATAGAAGTGAACTACTGATGATAATAATAGAATCACCCTCATTTCATGAATGCAACATAGCTGCATAAAAATTCATGAAAATAACCTTTTATTACCTATGGTGAACATGTCCTCAATCCTGAAGAAATATCTCAGTACTCTATAAGTGAGCTCATGAAAGACAATATGCTTAATGAATGTGTGCCAAAGAAATTGGTTAAGAGAACAAACTATTTCTTTTAACTCTTGGTGGCATTTTCTTAATGATGAGTAAACATTTATGGTAGATATCAATAGCTTAGTACAATAATGATATAAAATTAGTGTATATAAAGCTCTGCACACTAAAACCACTCTAGGAGGAAGCATTTTCAGTCTTTCTACCCGCAAAGAGTGCCCATACATATAAGAATGAAAGTACATACTGGTTCAAGAATTCAAACTTAAACCTCTTAGTAATCAATAAATGAGCTAATGAATGAGATATTACAGACTGGATAACACTTCTAAGTCCCCCATACTATAGGTATTACAATACAGAAGTGCATTCCTAAGTAATAAAAACATAATAGATTATCCTAGAGTGTATGGTTGCAAGTGAACCAAGCAATCCTATTCTCTATTAAAGAAAAAACAAGTGAACCAAGCAATAGATCATCCTAAATGGTGTTTTGAAAGTGAACCAAGTCTCTAAATTGTTTCTTGAGGAGGTGTGATCCTTGTGCATTTTCCCACTCTAGTGATTCAATGGAGAGTTAGGTGTTAGATAGTAAAACGATTTGTCCTCATGGCTTCCAAAAGAAATAGACTGCTATGGACACTCTTGAAATAAAGACATAACATAACATAGAAACAACAAAGATATAATATGAGAGTAACTCTAACGTACTTGTTGATCCTAAAAGAATATAGATAGCTGCCATGTATTTTAAGGAAGAGAAGAACAAATGAGATTGTAAACAATAAGATTTATATGTTGCAAACCAAGATCAAGGACAAACTGGATACTGACGAAAACTAAGAAAAACCCTACTATCACTATTGTAGAATGATAGAGTTATATTTATACAACTGTACATGCATCCAATTGATTTATAATAGAGATATAGTAGTCATTTTCATTGTAATACAAGTTTATAAAGTCATGGAAAGAGGAAATCATGTTAATCGAGTAAAGAGGGAGTGAATATGATCGACAAGGTGTGCACACCTATGGTAGATTGAATTAGATGAAGAAATAGACCAAAATGCCAATACAAATACAGATGGTCCATCATCAAACACAATTGAAGAAAATGTCAATATAGATGCAGAGGTAGTAGATGTCGCTCCACCACCAACCAGAGTTCAAGGAGTTAGTTCAAGCAAGAATATCAATACTATCATGCGTTGGAAAAAACAAGACATGCTGAAAGTGATTAATGACGTAGAATTCAATGGGTATGTGGTGAGAGAAACTACAAGAAATTTTGGTATTGGACCTACATCTTTGCATTATTGGTTGAATGGTCTGACTCATACAAAGAGCAGACGACCTCTTATAGTGTTGACAAAACATGAGTAAGAGGAAGTGGTTTTTTGGTGTAAGGAGATTGTATAAATGGGCCATGGGTTGGATTTTATACAACTAAAATATAATGTGGCTCAAATATGCCAGTCAGGACCAAATCCATTCAGATATGGGTTTCCCAGGAAATTATGGTGGGTAAGTTTTAATGCTAGACACCTTGATCTTGTTTTGTGAACAACAGAGGGCCTAGATAGAGACAAAGATATGCCTTTGAGGCCTACAATTGTGGCCAAGTTCTACAACAATCTATCATGTGCATATGAAAAACACTCATATGGTCCAATCTGTATATGGAATTGTGATGAAACAAGATTACAAGCATGTAAGAATTGTGGAATGCGGTTAGTGGCCAAGAGAGGTAGCAAGAATGTGCCCAAAATTATACCTAAGAGTAGGGAGTGGATTCCTTTTATGTGTTGCATAAATGCAATCAGATCATGGATCCTTGCCTTGTACTTGTTCAAGGGAAATGCCTAGTTGAAGAACTACATTAAGAACTGTGATCCAGGAGCATGCATGGCAACTCAATCCAATGCATGGACGACTAAAGAACTATTCATCAATTAGATTTTCCATTTTTCTAAATCTGTGTCAGGTGGTGTATCTCTTGAAAATAGAGTACCCTTGTTGATTTTTTATGGACATGGAAGCCACATAAATCTACAAATCATTCAAGAGGAAAACAAGATGGGAATTTACTTGTTGACTCTTATAGCACATACCACTCATAAGTTACATCCACTTGACATGAGTGTGTTCAGTTCGTTTAAGTGTTTATTCAGGACTAAGAGAGCATCATGGATGGAAAGAACCCTGGGATAGAGGTAAAAAAGGATGCATTAGTAGAAATCATAAGTAATTATTTGAAAAGTGCATTGATTCCCTCAAATATCAAGGTTGGATTTAACAAAATGGAATATGGCCATTAGATTATTATGCTCTCATCAATGACATGGCTTGTATCCAAGAATTCGAAGGTGTAGACGATGCAACTGTTGTGGACAACTTGCTATCCCTCTCGCAAGGGAAGGGCCATCTATTGGGTGATGACAATGAACATGTCAATGAAACTCAATATCATGGTCACATATTTTCTACTGATGCAATTAATGAAGCAGCTAAATCAAGCATGAGAGTTGGAACACACCAAACTAAAATTGAACATGCAGGGAAACTACATATTGACACTACCAGACCAATTATGGCCGAAGGATGTGAAGCACAACAAAGTACAAAAGATGATTTGACATTGCCAAGCTAGGTACCATAGTTTGAGTGGTTAGCATATGCAATGATGAATATGGACATACATATTTTTAATAGAAATAATGAATAAATCCTTGGCATGCCTTCCCTTCCAGCATACTTGAACATTGAATCTATCCACTATTATGTGGATGTATATGTAGAGGAAGACACTGGAAGGAATGAAAAACAGGGTGTAGACGACGCAAACAAAGAATAAATATTTTCTAATATTTAAAACCATCCAAGTGGCTCCCTAATGCTTGGATAATTCCTAAGGCTTCCAGTGGAGAAAGTGAGCAAAAAGGAAAGGGAAGGAACATATGATTTTATTCTATTAAGTAGAAGTTCACAACCACTTACATCAGACGACTACACCAAACTTTTGTTCAAATATGAACTAAAGAAAAAGGAGATGCGAGTGATGAAACTGAAGAAGAAGGAATTTGCAAAGGATAAGAGGACAATAAATACTTTTCAAGAAGACTCATGAAAACATTAAAGGTTGAAAATATAGAACCAAAAGAAGGAAAAAGAATACCATAAGAAATTGGCCAAGTACGAAAGAGAAAAAAGAAAGGTCAAGTAAACACAATAAAAGGAGAATGTGGGTAGGGAAGGGGTGGAGACAACTATGGAGGAGATAAATATGCAAAGGATGGTCTCATTTAATCAACTTGCATACAATACATGTCTCTTCCATGACCTTATAAACATACATGTCCCCCAGTTTCCTCCGACAAATCCACCTAGACCCTGGTATCATCCAACTGGTCCACTTCCCCCCTTTCTCACAACCAATTTATATTCCAATCCGAGATGGGATATTATTGCACCTCCAAACAACCCATTTGTACTGGGCACAAGTCATGGATATGAGTTTTCAATTCCTCCATGGTTTCAAGAAGAAACATGTTAGAATGCTAGAGTCAAGCTAAACTAGTTAACCTATCTAAGCAACCAACAACATATCATAAAAGATAAGAACAGGAAAAGAAAAGGACAAGAGAACATCGATATACATGGTTCACCCTAATGGGTTACATCCACGGGAAGGTAGTCTTCTATTATCTCCAGAATGTCTTCTCCAATCTTACAAGAGAGAAAAGCACAAATACCGCAAAGAATATAGATGATGTACAACAGTGTCACAATAGTACCACTACTACATCAAGAATACATAATATATAGAGACTCACTTGACCCTATTATATACTAAGAGATGATGATGAATTACTCTCACATATTGCATGTGGGATAATATAATTCTCCAAAATAACATCTCTTAATACAATACCATGGACAAATACTCTACACAAGTAAATACAACACCATATAACTATGGGTTATATGTATTACTCTTTTACATAAGATTATAGACAACTTTCGACATAATACAAAGAAATTATTATCTTCCGAGGAATATAATATATTCCAACACTCTCCCTTAATAATGGCTGGGAGAAGGGCCCACACTAACACTAAGGAAGGAAGGATTCATTACTGCTCCCCCTTGATGACAACTTCCAGAAGAACCAAAGCTGAAAAAGAAGAACACTTCGGCTGATGGAATTTGACGATGAAAAACCGCTTCTTACTGAATCATGAAAGTGCACACGAACCAGGTTGTCCGATGAAAGAACCAACAATAAAATGCTGAGAACATGTGACATAATCCAATCGCAAGATGCCTAGATCACCACAAGAATCATCACAACCATACATGATAGCTGAAGAACTCTGATATAACATCCACACCAGTGTACATATACCTTTTGACGGCCGATACAATAGAACATGTGGCTAAGAACACCACAAAAATGTATAAAAAAAACCCATATGGCCAATACACATGCAGAAACAAGACCCCAATGGTCTATACATCGAAAATGATATCATACAGATGAACATCATGACTTTAACAGTAGAAGATGGTGCTTCATTACTTCTGGAATAAGGTGAAAGCCTAAACAAAGAAATTATTTGCACAAGAACTTTCAAGATTAAAGCATATA
This sequence comes from Pseudotsuga menziesii, assembly GCA_001517045.1. NCBI lineage: Eukaryota > Viridiplantae > Streptophyta > Pinopsida > Pinales > Pinaceae > Pseudotsuga > Pseudotsuga menziesii. The sequence continues at coordinate 146,169 of LPNX010747209.1, read as the reverse complement.
AAGATCATAAAACAAAAATGCTCATACAGAAATGAAAATGCTTATATACCAAAGGTTAGCAAACATCATATAAAGGAATGGCAACATAATATGATCAAATAAAATATTAACTTGCTCATTGAGGAAAATGAAGTTACTTTTACACATTAATTGTCAGCCACAACATATAAATAGTGAGCCAGAGATTTCACTTAAATATATGAAAATTTAGTCATCAAGCAACTAATCTGAAGCATAGGTGCATTTCTTAATAGTATTAGGTTAATATGCATGAGATGAATGCCCTAAAAATGTCAATGCTTCCATATAGGAACAAGATAACCTCTGCAATCATAAGAATATATATCTCATTACAACAAGAACAAGGTGCTCATGATAAATAGTTCAAGATTTAAAGATTGCTCAAAGCCATATAAATATTGAGTAAAAGATTATCGAAATAAACATGACATGAGATATAGATAAATCAAAATGATTAATATGATCAACGTATAACAAATTATGATCAACTCATGATATCACTTATAAAAAATTATGAAATGACAAGTCACTAATGGTCTTAATCATGGGTTCATTTCTTGTTAACACTATGTAAATATGCAAGAGACGAAATGCCCTAGAAATGTCAATGCTTCCATATTGGAATGTTAGAGACAAATAGCACAAGAACTAGATACAATCTCTGCAATACATGAAAAAGAAACTATACCCCAATTGAATAACTTATGACAAGCCAAAAAATATGATATCACATAGATTAAAAAAAAATGATTTTACTTAAGAATTTAATTAGCAAGAGCATATAATGATCATAAAGGTATTACTTATAAAAGAATGAAATTGCTTTTACACAAAGGTAAGCAATAACATATAAATAAAGTAAATAATTATCACTAGATAACACATATGAGATGGTTCTTATAAAATTGTTTTTTATAAACAAAACAAAGAAATGGTTTTTATAAACAAAACAAAGAAAATAACAATTTAATTATTAAGTATATTTAAAAATATTAAGCATTAGATGATTTATAGCTATCATCATGACAAAATACTAGAGATTCATGTCCTTAAAAGATGTCAATATTTCCATATAGAAATGTGAGACAAATATATAGCAAGAACAAGAAATAATATCTTAATAAACATGATTAGAAGCAAAACCTAAATGAAAAAAATGAATAATAGAAAACTTAAATACTTTACTATACTAATCTAAATCTGTGAAAAACACAGTTAGAAAAACAATAAAGGAAAGAAAAACTTTTACTTACAACCCTTTGAAACAATATGCCCAGAAACGCCCAGTCTTCTGTTCTGGTCATGTAGGTGGATCCAGAATGGTTGTTTCGATTCCAAAAATAGGTTATAGTTAAAAAACCGATAAAACATGATCAAGTTACGACCCTTTTGTATAACTGTTGTTTTTATTACCAAAAGGAAGCCCATAAATACCCAGTTTTCTGTTTTGGTCGCGTGCGTAGATCCAGAATGGCATTTCCAATTCCAAAATCAGGTTATAATAACAAAATGGTAAAAAATGACCAAGTTACGACCCTTTTGTATAACTGTCATTTTTATTACCGAAAGGAAGCCCATAAATACCCAATTTTTGTTCTAGTGACGTGGGTGGATTCAGAATGGGTGTTCCAATTCCGAAAACAGGTTATAATAAAAAAACCAATAAAAAATGACCAAGTTACAGCCCTTTTTTATAACTACCATTTTTTATAATCGAAAGAAAGATCTCCTTGAGGAGAGCCTCGAAATCATGTAGATCTACAGACAAAACATCAAGAAACCCATGAAAAATTCTGCAAAAATCTTACACAACAAGTTAGGGTTAGGGTAAAAAAAAATGCAGAAATATGCCCAGATCTGAAGAGAATCCTAATGGCTACCATATAGAAAGCAAATCTACAACAAAATGACAATGCCCAAATGATAATCGTTATTGATTGAAAGCTATAGAAGGTATTATATCATAGCAACCTGCTATGATACCATGTTAGAATAGTAGAGTCAAGCTAAACTAGTTAACCTATCTAAGCAACCAACAACATATCATAAAAGATAAGAACATGAAAAGAAAAGGACAAGAGAACACCAATATACGTGGTTCACCCTAATGGGTTACATCCATGGGAAGGTAGTCTTTTATTATCTCCAGAATGTCTTCTCCAATCTTACAAGAGAGCAAAGCACAAATACCCCAAAGAATATAGATGATGTACAATAGTGTCACAATAGTACCACTACTACATTAAGAATGCATGATATTTGGTCATTTGGGTTTTTTTGTACATTGTTGTGGTGTTCTTAGCCACTTGTTCTATTGTATCGGCCATCAGAAGGTATCCGTGCACTGGTGTGGATGTTATATCAGAGTTCTTCAGCTATCATTTATGGTTGTGATGATTCTTGTGTTGATTTGGGCATCTTGCGATTGGATTACGTCACATGTTCTCGGCATTTTATTGTTGGGTCTTTCATCATACAACCTAGTTCGTGTCCACTTTCATGATTTAGTAAGAAGCGGTTGTTCATCGTCAAATTTCATCAACCGAAGTGTTCTTCTTTTTCAGCTTTGGTTATTCTGGAAGTTGTCATCAAGGGGGAGTAGTAATGACTCATTCCTTCCTTAGTGTTAGTGTGGGCCCTTCTCCCAGCCATTATTAAGGAGGAGTGTTGAAATATATTATATTCCTTGGAAGGTAATAATGTCTTTGTATTATGTCAAAAGTTGTCTACAATCTTATGTAAAAGAGTAATACATTTAACCCATAGTTATATGTTGGTGTATTTACTTGTGTAGAGTATTTGTCCATGGTATTGTATTAAGAGATATTATTTTGGAGAATTATATTATCCCACATGCAATATGTGAGAGTAATTCCTCCTCATATATTAGTATATAATAGGGTCAAGTGAGTCTCTACATATCATGCATTCTTGATGTAGTAGTGGTACTATTGTGACACTCTTGTACATCATCTATATTCTTTGGGGTATTTGTGCTTTGCTCTCTTGTAAGATTGGAGACGACATTCTGGAGATAATAGAATACTACCTTCCTGTTAAGTCATGAACTGGTCACTTTCAATTTTATATTTTGTTTGTGATTGTTATTTTAGGTTTGCTCATATGCTTAAATTTTCTCATTTGCTTACCTTAGAAATTTTTTGGTTTCAAGTGAAATTTTGAGTTTTTCTTTAGGTTTTCCTTTAGGTTTGTTCTTCTTAGGTCTTGAATGGTTTTATAGAACATTATATGGATTAATTAGTTCACAAACAGCATCATGATCATAGTTTATCACTTAAAGTTCATTCAAAGTGGAAATAATGATTAAAATAGCGCCAAAATTGAATTTAAATTATTCTTGTAGCGCAACTGCCAAAAGTTTACACAGCGGCGCTACAAGAATATCGCGCGCGCCGAAATCGCTAGTTTTTAAACAAATTTCTCCCACGATTTTGGTTTTTTGATGACTAATCACATGCTTAAAGGCTTTTGATACGTGTTTCTTCAGTAATGATCATGAAAACAGGTGCGTTTTACAGCATGGAGGAGATCGTGGCAAATCATTAGTTAGAGTTGGGCGAATTGTGACAGGTAGACAAACGAGCCTAGATTGAAGTGAAAAGAGTTCTCCATACATGCATTACGGAACTAGAGACTAAGTGGAGCGAGGAAATTTGCCCAAAATATGGAAGTTGCAGTTACAAAGGGGAGTTAGGGTTTTCACAGTTACAGAGAAGATTTAGGGCTTTCTTGTCATGCCAGCTGGAAGCAAATTGGAGATCTGAAGACACTTGCATAGTTGAATTTGACAATCAGATAGCTCAAGGATTGATTTTAAACCTCTGCAGCAGGACAGGAATAAGGTATTCCGCATGAATCTGATAATGGCTGCTAAATTGGGGCTTTCCCAGTAAAGCTTGTTTTGTTAAAATTGATTAAGGAAAGCATAAATGTAGGCTTTTAACAAAACTCCTGTCGAAGAGATATCAGTATAAGAGGTTTTTAGATGCTGTGGCAAGTGAAAAGTTGAAAGGTAGCAGTTGCATTGAACAATTACCCTGTCAAGACCTGAAAATGTGGTAAGGTGAAGCTCTATTCAATTTGTGGCAACCATGGTTTCACAGATTTAATTGTTACCTGTAAACAATGCTATGAAGGAGCTGAGCATGTGAATTGCATGAAGACCTAGTCTGATTAGGTGTTTGAAACTGACCGGTTTTGGTGCTAAATACAAGTCAGAGCAGAAAGTGAGCATACATAGGATTTCTCTCATATCTTTTCATCGACTAGATAAACAAATCACAAGCTGATCTAAGAAGCAGGAATTTGGGAGCACTAATGCAAAATATTTTTGCAAAAGAGATAGCTCATATGTGGCATTAGAAAGAGCCAAATGTACTATTTGAGTAGAACCATAACACACAGATGTTGTCATGCATTCTAGAGATGATCTAGCATCTAAATGAACAAGCTTGGATGATAGTTAGTTTCAGTAGAATTTTTATTGGAGAGTTTTTGGCACTCTGTTGACCTAATTACTTAATATCAGTGAAAAACTTTTCCTTCATCGAAAACAGAAGCTGACTGTTAAAAAATTAAGAAAAAAAAACAGTCAAGGAAAATTAAACAAAGCTGACTGTTAAAACTCCAGAATATTGAGAAGAAAAAAGAGTTGTTAGGTCATTTAGAGGGCTTTAAAATTACACAGGTTTCAGTCATTGAAAATAGATGGGAAAAAGTGGAAAAACAAATAGGGCTGAGCCCACTAAGTTGGGATGGATTGACCGATTTCTTGGTTGTGCAGAGCTATTTCAGAATGCTGGTTGGTTGGATTTTTTCAAGAAGATTGATAGCTATAACACTGAGGTCTCTTATAAATTTGCCCAATGCTATAACCAGGACATGGTGGTATTTGATACTCTAAAGTTTAAGTTGACTATGGAGCTAGTTGCTGAAGCTACAGGAGTCAGAAATGAAGGTGAAATGTGGTTCAAAAAGTTTCCTTTCACCTTTAATGCCCAAAGGTACCTTTTACCTGGCATTACTCCAAACTGGAGCAAAGGAATACTAATCCAGAATTTCAGAGATGAGTGGGTGGATCCCATTAAAGTCCTACAAAGCTATATCACCTGCGAAATGAGATATGCCTATGTCTTCAAATATCATTTTAGGTTCTTACAGCATCTGGTTGGTGAATCCAGAATGAGTCTTCCTTTATTTTTGTTTAAAAGTTTGCAGAAGATGTCAAGCAGGGTTAAGGGGCATCAGGATCATACTACACAGTCTATTTTCCATCATGGTTTGATCAAATTGATTATCAGTGCTACTCTACAAAGAGAAGGGAAAACATGGGATTATTTTCTTTTCTGGTCTGGTTTCCAAATTAAGCAGGAAGAGCAGCAGACCAAAAAACATGTAGACAAAGGGAAAACCCTAGTTAGGAAACTAGGTCAGAAAATCAAATCTGAAGATAAAAAAGAAGTTAAACTTGAGGAAGCATGAGAGCCCTCAAAGGGAAACTATGAACATCAGTAGTCTTCAGCTAATAATAAGGACAAAAGTTCACTGTTTATAAAAGAATAAGATCAACCTATGGAAAATATGGCACCAGCAAAAGCTTTCAGTGAGGAGAAAATTGATGTCATAGAAAAGATTGCTGTAAAGGAAGAAAGCATACAGGCCCAGCAAAGAAGCCCAATCACTATTTTATCAGAGGATGAGGGATATCTGTTAGAAGGAGATGAATTCATTGTCAAAACTGAAACTAGGGCTGGAATGCCCTAATAATTCTGCGGTCAAGAAGATAAAATAGTCAAGCCTAAGAAAAAGAAGATCAAGATTAAAGCTATGGAGTTTGCCACAGTTAGACATCAAGGAAGAACGTTGAAAATGCTAGGAGAGTTTGCCCCAGGTTGGAGGCCTAAAACTAGGCCAAGAAATGAGTTGAGATTGAATATGAAAAAGCTTTTAAACCCTAGATTAAATACAAAAGAAGTGACTGTGCTTGATGATGATTCTTCAGATGAAAAACCAAAGAATGAGAAAGAAGCAGTTCTAAAAACTCCAGTTTCTCATCATACAAAGGGAAAAAATCCATTGAAGTCAGCATAAGATATTGGTCTCACTGACACAAAGCTATCTGCTGTATTTCTGGAATTAAGGGGTGAATTGTTGAAAGAGGAACAACAAAAGGAGACTGAGGTTTCTAATTCTAAAGACCAACACTTGATGGATAAATCTACACCTACTGTAGTAGAGAGTCAGGAAAGCCCTATTGTTCATGGTGTGTCTTCAAGGTTGCTACAGGAGGATGAAGACATTTTCAGAAGGCTAGATATTCCATGGTTGCCCAGTGAGATGCAGGATACCACAACAGGGAAGGATTTTGACTCAGAAAGGGAGAACCTACAGAGAACCATCAAACAATACAAGCATCAAATGGATTACATGCAAGAAACTAATGATGGTCTAATCCTAGCAAACAGAATACTTAGGGAAGATATACAAGAATTAAATGATCATTATCAAGAGCTTATTGCAGTTTCCAAGGAGGCCCTGAAGAGAAAGAGAAGCACAGATTTACAATGTGCAGAATTGAAGCAGACTGTCAGAGGTTTGCAGCAGCAGAATGAAGAACTTACAAAAAGGTTAGCAGATATGGAAGCTGAACAGAAGAGAGACAGGAAGAAAGCCCAAGATTTGGATGGAATAGCCTTACTAGCTGAAGCTACTAAGGACCTTTAAGTTTTGTTAGTCAGTCAGTTACTTGTTTTGTCTTTTAAGAAAATACTTTAGTTAGTCAGCATTGGTTATGTTTTTAAAGAAATACTTTATTTTGTAAATGTAATTTCACTTTACCCCATCGATGAGTTGGATGAAGACAGTTAGGGTTTAGACCCTAACTGACTTTTTGAGAAACAATATTTAGATGGATGAGAAAGAGAACAAAGGGTTCTACTTTTTGGCTGGCTTAAGGAGGTCTGTGACTTGTTTATGAGCTAAGTACATAACTCTCATCTGTATTTGTTGAGTAGAATTATGAAATATATGATCTATATTTCCCTTCAGACTGTGTTTTAGCTTCATCTTTGGCTTGTTTAGCTACTTGACTGATATATTCATTGCTGGTTTATGGTTTCTTTGCTTGTAATGCTTGTCAGTTATGAATGAACTTTAAGATTATATTCTGATTGGTACATGGTGATTATATTATGCATATCTATTCTTATTTATTTATGATTAGTTCCTGCTTGGATTATGAATGTATTCCCTTCAGTCACCAAACATTATTACCAGAAAAACCTTTCAAAAAACCCTAAACCCTAGTTTTACTTGATTGAATTTTTGAGATTGTGTTGGCTTGTTTCTTTATAGCCATGGAAACAATTTCTGGCACAAACATCTTTGGCGTTGTTGCCAAGGACGAATTTGAAAACATATTTTCCCTGGGATACTTATCAGTTTTACTGGTTTTAAGAGGTGAACTTAAACCAACACATTTTTAAGGCTATTTTTCACCAGATTTGTCACAGTGGCTACTAGAGGAGTGGGAACTAAGAACAAACCTACTTCATCATTGCAGTTGGGTGTTGCAGATCATGAACATATATTGAGGACATCAAGAAAGATTAGAAGAGATCAGTAATTACCCTCCCTATCTGACCCTGAACAGTTGGATGGTTCAATAGCTTCATCTGTGTCAAGAAAAGAAGAAGAAACTTCACCTTGGGTAAAACCAACAATTCCTGACAGTAGTTTCCAAATTTTTACCAATCCTCAATCCTTCATAAAAGATAAAACTGCCTCTCCTTGTAAGATACCTCTTTTTCAATTGAAAGTAGGTAAAAACCCCTTTCATCCAAGTTCTAGCCAAACCTCTTCATCACCAAAATCAGTTAGTCCAAAAATGGCAGCCCAAAATCAGCCTATAGACATGATGGACCGAATGGTTGCAACCAGATATGCACCATTAGTCTTGCCTCAGCCTTTAAATGCACTGCCTGGGGGTGACTATCAGAAATATTTGCCTAGATTCAACGGACAAGGGGAAACTACAGCTGAAGAACATTGGGAAGCTTTCCTTAGCTATGCTGATAACCAAAACATTGAGGCTAAGGATGTATGGATGAGAATGTTCATGCAGAGCCTTGATGGAGATGTGAGGAAATGGTTCAGAGAATTACCTGCTAACTCAATCACTATCATTGAAGAACTTCGTGATCTCTTTATGAGACAGTGGGGTGACACTAAAGACCATACATACTATATAATTGAATTTGGAGCTCTTAGGAGGAAAAAGGATGAAACAATTGCAGACTTTTCAAAGAGTTTTAACAAGATGTACAATAGAATTCCTGCAGAAATAAAACCTACAGAAACATCTGCTAAACTGACATATGCAAATGCTTTGGATCATGAATTCTCTTTATTACTAAGAGAAAGGAGACCTATTTCTTTACTGAATATGCAGGATGCAGCATTGGAGGTAGAATATAACATACTGGCTTCAAATAGGTTAAAGAAAGAAACAACTCAGCAGCTTTATGACAGAAAAGGAAAGAAGGAAGCAGCCCCAGGAAGTTCTGCTTCTCATGTTGTTGAAGGGAAAATTGATGAAATGGCTAAGTTGGTGAAGATTCTGACAGCAAATTTGAACAAATTAGAGCTTGAGAAAAATTCCAGCAAGCCTGCTCCAGAAGGTGAACGAAATCCTAATAATCAGAACCAGTTCAGAAGGCAATTTGCTCCCCATTTCATGCCTAGAGAATGAAGGAATAATGATATCCAGCGAGAAAGGAGAGAAAATGAGGACCAAAGAGTGCCACCACCTCTTCAGAACAATGTGGTTGATGAGGAAGAAGTTGATGATGAGATGTTCTTTGAAGAGATTGATCAAGATATGAATCATTTTGGAGAAGGATTAGCGGGGGGTTTTGTCACTGAAGAAGAATTTCTAAATGCAGAATACTATGATGCTGACATGTTCGAAACAGAGGATGATTAAGGTCTAGAAAAGACTGTTGTAACTACTGCTGTCTGTAAAAATGAACTTAAGAAGACTGTGAACCTGAGGTCAGGTCTAAAACAGGTGGTACAAATTCCGAAGAAGAAGGCAGTTGTCCCTGCTAAGCAGTCATCTGATCCTGTGACAGAAAAAAGACAAGTTTCAGAAAAACAAAAGAAAAACACAGAGGTTGAAGAGGTAAATAAAACTGTCCAAAATTTCAGTTTGGAGAATGAATTAGGAAAGTTAAAGATTCCTATACCTTTAACTGGATTAATAAAAAATCCTTCACATAAAGAAACAGTCCTTAAGGTGATGAATTCAGGAAGTAATCAGCCTATTTTAGACACAGTAAATCTGCAAGAAGAAAATTCCAGGATTTTCATTGGATCAGCCCTGGCTGAAAAGACTGAAAATGAAGCAGGTGCTTCACCTCCATTATACATCACCTTGATAGTCCATGAACAAATGATACACAATTGTTTATTAGATTCGGGATCTTCACACAATTTGATGCCAAAGGCTGTTATGGAAGCTTTAGGTTTAAGTATCACCAAACCCTATCATGATCTGTATGCCTTTGATTCCCGAGCAGTGAAATGTTTAGGGGTAATAAAGGACATGGTTGTCAGCCTGGCTCAGTTACCCATGAAAAGTGTGATCATGGATGTTGTGGTAGCTGATATTACACCAAAATTTGGGTTACTTCTTTCTCGGTCTTGGGCAAAGAAGGTTGGTGGGACCTTACAAATGGATCTTTCATATGATACTATTCCTGTGTTTGGAGGATAAAATAGAAGGCTATACAGAGAGCTTCAGTTTGCATATATTGTGACAGATGACAAGAACCCTACAAATCATCCACTATATGTTGTTGAAAAAGACCTGGGAACTTGCATGTTACATTTCAGTGATGAAGACAATAATGTTGGTTTGTTACAGGTTGAAAAGGAACAGCCAGTAAAATGCAGCATAGAAGAGGAAGATGAACTGTGGCAATTATACTTTGATGGATCTTCTTGCAAAGAGGGTGCTGGAGCTGGAGTTCTTCTGATATCTCCTGGAGGTGAAACAGTAAAGCTGATGTATAAACTTGAGTTTATTACTACAAATAACACTGTTGAATATGAAGCTTTGCTGTTAGGATTAAAATTTGCCAAAGATTTGGGCATTCAGCAAATTTCTGCATATGGCGACTCCGAATTGGTTGTTCAACAGGTAAAGAACAATTATCAAGTGAAGCAGGGTTTGCTGAAAATTTATCGAAATGAGGTATGGGACATGCTTGAAAATTATTTTGTAGCTTTTAATATTACCCATATTCCAAGAGATCATAATCAGACTGCAGACTCATTGGCCTTAGCTTCCACACACTTTACAATCCCCAAGACCACTCAGTTGAGGTATCCCATTGAGCTGAGGTACAGACCCTATGTACCTGATAATGTAAAGCACTAGAGATTGTTCGAAGATGACATTGAGATTAAAAGGTTTCTAGAACTTACACATGAGTTTTCCAATTCCCTGATTGATCAAGAGGAGGATGAAGAAGAGGGACAGGTGGATGAGATTGCTGAAGATGAGATAGCTAGACATAAAATTATTGAACTAAAAAGCAATTTCATCCCAAAAGGTTTGGTACCTCTGGAAAGAATATTTACAAAGGATGATACACTTTCAAAGCCTGTTGTTCAGTCTTCAGAAGAGAATGTGGTAGAGTGTAATATTGGTTCTGCAGAACATCCTAGAATGGTCAAAATTTCTAAATCACTTACAGCTGAACAAAGAAATAGGTACATTAAACTGTTAAAAGAGCATGTGGATGTTTTTTCCTGGTCTTATGAGGAATTGAGGACTTATGACACAGGAATCATACAGCATAAAGTTCCTTCAAAACCAAATGTCAAACCTTTTCGTCAGAAATTAAGGAGGATTAATCCAACCTTGTTTCCTGTTATTGAAAAAGAAGTGAAGAAGTTGTTGGATGCCAAGATCATAGTGCCTCTCAGGTATTCTTCATGGGTGGCTAATCTGGTTCCTATTAGAAAAAAGAATGGAGAAAGCAGGTTGTGTGTTGACTTCAAAAATTTGAACAGATATTCATTAAAAGATAACTATCCTCTGCCTAAAATTGAGCAAGTATTGCAGCAAGTAGTTGGGGCACAAAGGATCTCGATGGTTGATGGTTTCTCAGGGTACAATCAGATATCTATGCATCCTGATGATAAGGAGAAGACAGCCTTTACAACTCCCTGGGGAACTTTTATGTATGACAAGATGCCCTTTGGGTTAATGAATGCTGGAGCAACCTTCCAAAGGGCTATGGATATTGCCTTTGTCGGAGAAAAGGACAAGTTTGTGCTAATCTACTTGGATGATATTACTGTTTTCTCACAGTCAGATGACGAACATCTGAAGCATTTGAAGCAGACTTTGCTGAAATGCAGAAAATTTGGCTTGTCTTTAAATCCAAAGAAGTCACACCTTGCTGTACAGGATGGTAAATTGCTTGGTCATTTAGTGTCTACTGATGGTATAAGGATTGATCCTGAAAGGGTAAAAGCTATATTGAAAATAATTTTACCTAGGAGTAAAAAAGATGTCCAATAATTCATTGGTAAAATCAACTTTTTGCGTTGGTTTATACCAAACTTTGCTGAAACTATCAAACAGATCACAGTCATGCTGAAAAGGGATCAGGAAGTTAAGTGGACCACTGAGGCAAAGAATGCATTTGAGAAGGTCAAAATGGCTCTTACTGAAGCTCCAATGTTAGTAAGCCCATATTTTACCAGAGAATTCTTACATTCTCATTTGCATTAGAAAATACAATAGCAGTTGTTCTATTGCAGAAGAATGTAGAAGGACTGGAGCAGCCTATTGCATTCTTTAGCAAAACTCTCAGAGATTCTGAACTGAAATACAGTATCTTAGAAAAGCAGGCTTATGCTCTAGTAAAGGCTTTAAAATTTTTCAGAATCTATGTCCTGCATTCTAAAGTTATTTCATTTGTGCCTAATGCTGCTGTAAAAGATGTTTTGACACAGCCTGATAGTGAAGGGAAAAGAGGCAGGTGGATTGCTAAAATCATGGAGTATGATGTAGAGATCAGACCTACCAAACTTGTCAAGGGACAAGGTTTAGCCAAGCTGCTGGCTGAATCAAATTGTCAAGCTCTGGGATTGCATGTCATGGCTGAAGAGTTAGCTCAGGAAGAAGATCAAGCAGTCTTAGAAAAAGAGAGGATCATGGACTATTATTCAGCATCTACATGGTATGCAAACATTGTGCATTTTCTGTTGTTTTTGCAATGTCCTGAGCATTTAGATAGGAAAGTTGCCAGATACATAAAGCTTAAAGATATTAAATATTGTCTAGTAGAAGAGCAGTTGTTCTGGAAAGACCCAGGTGGTATTCTACTCAGGTGCTTGGATAAATCCGAAATTGAAGGAGTGATTTCTGAATCTCATGAGGGTGCTTGTGGAGGCCACAAGTACTGGAAGACAACAACATACAGGATTTTAAGAGCTGGATATTATTGGCCCTCTTTGTTTGTAGATGTTTATCAACAGGTAAGAGCCTGTATCCCTTGTCAGAAGTTTGCAGGAAAACAAAAATTGCTGTCATTGCCCCTGAAACCTATTGCAGTAAGTTCTCCTTTTCAGCAATGGGGTCTGGATTTTATTGGAGAAATAAATCCAGCTTCTTCAGGACAACACCGTTGGATTCTAACCGCAACAGACTTCTTTACCAAATGGGTGGAATCCATCCCTACTAGGAATGCCACAGACAAATTAATCATGGAATTCATTGAAGAAAACATCCTGAGTAGGTTTGGGTGTCCTCAGAAATTAGTGACAGATAATGCAAAGGATTTCAAGTCCAAGGCAATGGAAGCCTTTTGTGAAAAGAATGGTATCTTGCTGAAGCACTCAACTCCTTACTATCCCCGGGGCAATGGTTTGGATGAATCCTCTAATAAAAACATCATCCAGAGTATCAAAAAATTGCTCAATCATAACAAGATATCATGGGATTCAATGCTGAAATATGCATTATGGGCTGATAGGATAATAGTCAAACAAGCAATTGGAACTTCTCCCTTCCAGTTAGTTTATGGTATAGATGCATTTTTTCCTGTTCAATTGGGAATCCCAGTTATGGAGTTTCTTCAGAATTTCCAGGAGGAACCAAATGATATGCAGAGGAGGATTTATGAGATGATAGAGTTACAGCAGAACAGGGAAAAGGTGCAAGAAAGTGCACAGTTGTACAGATTGAAGATAAAAAGCAGATTTGACAAGAAAATCAAAGATAGAACTTTCTCAGTTGGTGATATGGTTTTGAGGTGGGATGCCAGGAAAGAGCAAAAAGGGAAGCATGGTAACTTTGACAACCTCTGGTTTGGCCCTTTTCTAGTGTCTAAGATTTTGGAGAATAACACTTTTGTCCTGCAGTCTTTGGATGGTGAGGAATTGTCAAGTCCAGTAAATGGACGATTCCTCAAGCATTTTTACAATCATTGAGGAGATTTTCACTTTTCATTGTACATACCGGTGTGAGTGAAGCATAATAAAGACTCCATAACCCAATGGAAATTTTGCAGACAAGTAGGTAGCAGAAAAGAAGGCACTCGTCTACAGGTTCTTGAAGCCTCATAGGGAGGACTTCATCCCGCAGCTGGAGCCAGATGTTAAGTCATGAACTGGTCACTTTCAATTTTATCTTTTGTTTGTGATTGTTATTTTAGGTTTGCTCATATGCTTAAATTTTCTCATTTTCTTACCTTAGAAATTTTTTGGTTTCAAGAAAAATTTTGAGTTTTTCTTTAGGTTTTCCTTTAGGTTTGTTCTTCTGAGGTCTTGAAGGGTTTTATAGAACATTATATGGATTAATTAGTTCACAAACAACATCATGATCATAGTTTATCACTTAAAGTTCATTCAAAGTGGAAATAATGATTAAAACAACGCCAAAATTGAATTTAAATTATTCTTGTAGCGCAACTACCAAAAGTTTACACAGCGGCGCTACAAGAATATCGCTCACGCCGAAATCGCCAGTTTTTAAACAAATTTCTCTGATGATTTTTGTTTTTTGATGACTAATCACATGCTTAAAGGCTTTTGATACGTGTTTCTTCAGTAATGATCATGAAAATAGGTGTGTTTTACAGCATGGAGGAGATCGTGGAAAATCATTAGTTAGAGTTGGGCGAATTGTGACAGGTAGACAAACGAGCCTAGATTGAAGTGAAAGGAGTTCTCCATACATGCATTACGGAACTAGAGACTAAGTGGAGCGAGGAAATTTGCCCAAAATCCGGAAGTTGCAGTTACAAAGGGGAGTTAGGGTTTTCATAGTTACAGAGAAGATTTAGGGCTTTCTCGTCGCCCCAGCTGGAAGCAAATTGGAGATCCGAAGACACTTGGATATTTGAATTTGACAATCAGATAGCTCAAGGATTGATTTTAAACCTCTGCAGCAGGACAGAAATAAGGTATTCCACGTCAATATGATAATGGCTGCTAAATTGGGGCTTTCCCAGTAAAGCTTGTTTTGTTAAAATTGATTAAGGAAAGCATAAATGTAGGCTTTTAACAAAACTCCTGTCGAAGAGATATCGGTCTAAGAGGTTTTTAGATGCTGTGGCAAGTGAAAATTTGAAAGGTAGCAGTTGCATTGAACAATTACCCTGTCAAGACCTGAAAATGTGGTAAGGTGAAGCTCTGTTCAATTTGTGGCGACCATGGTTTCACAGATTTAATTGTTACCTGTAAACAATGCTATGAAGGATCTAAGCAAGTGAATTGCATGAAGACCTAGTCTGATTAGGTGTTTGAAACTGACTGGTTTTGGTGCTAAATACAAGTCAGAGCAGAAAGTGAGAAGACATAGGATTGCTCTCATATATTTTCCTCGACTAGATAAACAAATCACAAGTTGATCTAAGAAGCAGGCATTTGGGAGCACTGATGCAAAATCTTTTTACAAAAGAGATAGCTCATATGTGGCATTAGAAAGAGCCAAATGTACTATTTGAGCAAAACCATAACACACAGATGTTGTCATGCATTCTAGAGATGATCTAGCATCTAAATGAACAAGCTTGGATGATAGTTAGTTTCAGTAGCATTTTTATTGGAGAGTTTTTGGCACTCTGTTGACCTAATTACTTAATATCAGTGAAAAAAATTTCCTTCATCGAAAACAAAAGCTGACTGTTAAAAAATTAAGAAAAAAAACAGTCAAGGAAAATTAAACAAAGCTGACTGTTAAAACTTCAGAATCTTGAGAAGAAAAAAGAGTTGTTAGGTCATTCAGAGGGCTTTAAAATTACACAGATTTCAGTCATTGAAAGGAGATGGAAAAAAGGTGGCAAAAAAAACAGGGTTGAGCCCACTGAGTTGGGATGGATTGACCAATTTCCTGGTTGTGCAGAGCTATTTCAGAATGCTGGTTGGTTGGATTTTTTCAAGAATATTGATAGCTATGACACTGAGGTCTCTTATAAATTTGCCCAATGCTATAACTAGGACATGGTGGTATTTGATACTCTAAAGTTTAAGTTGACTGTGGAGCTAGTTGCTGAAGCTAGAAGAGTCAGAAATGAAGGTGAAATGTGGTTCAAAAAGTTGCCTTTCACCTTTAATGCCCAAAGGTACCTTTTACCTGGCATTACTCCAAACTGGAGCAAAGGAATACTAATCCAGAATTTCATAGATGAGTGGGTGGAGCCCATTAAAGTCCTACAAATATATATCACCTATGAAGGGAGATATGCCTATGTCTTCAAATATCATTTTAGGTTCTTACAGCATCTGGTTGGTGAATCCAGAATGAGTCTTCCTTTCTTTTTGTTTAAAAGTTTGCAGAAGATGTCAAGCAGGGTTAAGGGGCATCAGGATCATACTACACAGTCTATTTTCTATCATGGTTTGATCAAATTGATTATCAGTGCTGCTCTACAAAGAGAAGGGAAAACATGGGATTATTTTCTTTTCTGGTCTAGTTTCCAAATTAAGCAGGAAGAGCAGCAGGACAAAAAACATGTAGACAAAGGGAAAACCCTAGTTAGGAAACTAGGTCAGAAAATCAAATCTGAAGATAAAAAAGAAGTTAAACTTGAGGAAGCACCAGAGCCCTCAAAGGGAAACTATGAACATCAGCAGTATTCAGCTGATAATAAGGACAAAATCTCACTGTTTATAAAAGAAGAAGATCAACCTGTGGAAAATATGGCACCAGTAGAAGCTTTCAGTGAGGAGAAAACTGTTGTCATAGAAAAGATTGTTGTAAAGAAAGAAAGCATCCAGGCCCAGCAAAGAAGCCCAATCACTATTTTATCAAAGGATGAGGGATATCTGTTAGAAGGAGATGAATTCATTGTCAAAACTGAAACTAGGGCTAGAATTCCCCAAGAATTCTGCGGACAAGAAGATAAAACAGTCAAGCCTTAAGAAAAAGAAGATCAAGATTAAAGCTATGGATTTTGCCACAGTTAGACATCAAGGAAGAACATTGAAAATGTTGGGAGAGTTTGCCCCAAGTTGGAGGCCTAAAACTAGGCCAAGAAACAAGTTGAGATTGAATATGAAAAAGCTTTTAAACCCTAGATTAAATGCAAAAGAAGTGACTGTGCTTGATGATGATTCTTCAGATGAAAAACCAAAGAATGAGAAAGAAGCAGTTCTAAAAACTCCAGTTTCTCATCATACAAAGGGAAAAAATCCATTGAAGTTAGCAGAAGACATTAGTCTCACTAACACAAAGCTATCTGCTGTATTTCTGGAATTAAGGGGTGAATTGTTGAAAGAGGAACAGCAAAAGGAGACTGAGGTTTCTAATTCTGAAGACCAGCACTTGATGGATAAATCTACACCTACTGCAGTAGCGAGTTAGGAAAGCCCTATTGTTCATGGTGTGTATTCAAGGTTGCTACAGGAGGATGAAGACATTTTGAGAAGGCTAGATATTCCATGGTTTCCCAGTGAGATGCAGGATACCACAACAGGGAAGGATTTTGACTCAGAAAGGGAGAACCTACAAAGAACCATGAAACAATACAAGCATCAAATGGATTACATGCAGGAAACTAATGATGGTCTAATCCTAGCAAACAGAATACTTAGGGAAGATCTACAAGAATTAAATGATCATTATCAAGAGCTTACTGCAGTTTCCAAGGAGGCCCTGAAGAGAAAGAGAAGCACAGATTTACAATGTGCAGAATTGAAGCAGACTGTCATAGGTTTGCAGTAGCAGAATGAAGAACTTACAAAAAGGTTAGCAGATATGGAAGCTGAACAGAAGAGAGCCAGGAAGAAATCCCAAGCTTTGGATGGAATAGCCTTCCTAGCTGAAGCTGCTAAGGACCTTTAAGTTTTTTTAGTCAGTCAGTTACTTGTTTTGTCTTTTAAGAAAATACTTTAGTTAGTTAGCATTGGTTATGTTTTTAAAGAAATACTTTATTTTGTAAATGTAATTTCACTTTACCCCATCGATGAGTTGGTTGAAGACAGTTAGGGTTTAGACCCTAACTGACTTTTTGGGAAATAGTATTTAGATAGATGAGAAAGAGAACAAAGGGTTCTACTTTTTGGTTGGCTTAAGGAGGTCTGTGACTTGTTTATGAGCTAAGTACATAACTCTCATCTGTATTTGTTGAGCAGAATTATGAAATATATGATCTATATTGCCCTTCAGACTGTGTTTTAGCTTCATCTTTGGCTTGTTTAGCTACTTGACTGATATATTCATTGTTGGTTTATGGTTTCTTTGCTTGTAATGCTTGTCAGTTATGAATGAACTTTAAGATTATATTCTGATTGGTACATGGTGATTATATTATGCATCTCTGTTCTTATTTATTTATGATTTAGTTCCCGCTTGGCTTATGAATGTATTCCCTTCAGTCACCAAACATTATTACCAGAAAAACCTTTCAAAAACCCTAAACCCTAGTTTTACTTGATTGAATTTTTGAGATTGTGTTGACTTGTTTCTTTATAGGCTTGGAAACAATTGCTGGCACAAACACTTCCCATGGATGTAACCCATTAGGGTGAAGCACGTATATCGGTGTTCTCTTGTCCTTTTCTTTTCCTGTTCTTATATTTTATGATATGTTCTTGGTTTCTTATATATGTTAACTAGTTTAGCTTGACTCTACTATTATAACAAAACATGGCATCTAGCAATTGCGACAAGCTCAACCCAACCCAATCAAGAAAATGTAGGCACCTCAAATAATTTTGCTTAGGGAAATGTAGACACCTCAAGTAATTGGGATCAACAAAACGTAGGAGGCTCAACAAGCTTAGGAAAATAAGAAACTCATCCTCTTGGAGTGTAAAGTCATAAAATATAATTTCCTAACCATAAGGGTAGAAAATGTTCTGTTAGAAAGACATTAATTTGATGAATATGTATTCGGTTGGATGGTGTATAAGAAAATATTGTATGCTTGAACACACATTCATTTTTTTATAAGGATGTTGGTGGTTTCTATTCAGCTAATAGTGTATGCTTGAAAATATCCATGGAAAAACATTTGAATAGTGTATGGTGTAATACCCTTCCAATTTCATGGAAGAACACATTCATTTTTTTATAAGTTTGCTAGTAGTTTCTATTTAGCTATGGGTTTTGAAGCAAGAATTTAGATTCACATGGACATGAGAGATGGATTCCATTGAAAGTGAAGGGGTAATAATTAACAATGACAATGAACATATCAATATTAATGAATATATATAGGTACAATGAATAATGGACAACTCTCAAGATAGATCTTCTTCAACCGTTTGAAGGGTGTTGTTCTTAAATGCTTCTAAAATTTGCATAAGCTTCATGTTTTTCTAGATTGTTATTTTCCTTTTTAGTGAGCATGGACATACCATATAGTTTCTTTCTTTATAGAAAAGAATACAAGATTGGTTTCTTAATAGCAAATTTATAAGTTAAATTTAATGCTTATGTGATGCCTCATTGGAAATATCTTGAGAAGGTTTTACTTTGAAATGCATTATAGAGTTATTTTCTTCATTGACTGATTATAAAGTTGTGATTCTAGGACCTAAACACTACCAAAATTAGGACGATTTATGTAATGGACAAAAATCATCATCTGGTGCATCATCCTATGTCACAACTTTTCCCATTGGTCTTTTCATCTATCAATTTATTAATTTACCTAGGGCACAAAAATAGTGTTACCTTAAAATAGTGTTGAGAAAATCGAAAGTTTCAGAGCCCCTAAATGCAAAGAAAAGTTTGGAATCCTTCAAAGAGTGCTACCTTAACACATTCATAACAAAATCATTGCTACATTAAAACCTAGTTGTTATGATGGATATGACTAAACCCTCACGAAATACACAAAGTCTTATCTCCATGCAACGCTTTATAGAGTGCACTTTTGGGCAAGTTTCAGGCCCTTTTCCATGCCTGTTTTGGAACCCTCTCTAGGATCTATGTATTTTGACTAGGGCTAATGGGTAACATTGAAGATATCGAATCTAATGAACACTATCAAACAGATCATAACTAAACATATCAGAACTAGGATGATCCCTACAAAGTTCATCCCACACTTCTATTCAAAGATGGGACTTAGATGGAAGAAAGCTTAAGATTAGATATGTTATAAGAAAGATTTGAATTGGAGAGATGTT
Source organism: Pseudotsuga menziesii (assembly GCA_001517045.1). NCBI lineage: Eukaryota > Viridiplantae > Streptophyta > Pinopsida > Pinales > Pinaceae > Pseudotsuga > Pseudotsuga menziesii. The sequence goes on along the minus strand of LPNX010747209.1, from coordinate 126,468 downwards.
GATAGGGTGAAATGGAAGAAGCCTCTTAATTTTAGGAATTATATAATGGTAGGCATAGGAATAGAACACTATTTAGTATTAGTAAGGAGTCTTAGTAAGTTAGGCCTTATGTATTCCTGAGGAAAGGGTTATCTCCTTATAAAGGTATTAGTGACATAAATGGATTAGTTATTAGTCTTGTATAGATATTCTAATTTAGGATGGAGTTAGATAGTGGATATTTATAGTTTTCTTATATTATAAAGGTCTTTATATATATTATAAGGTTGTAGAACTGAATTTATATATCTTAGAGTAGAAATATATTCAGGGAGTAGTCTTCTTAAGTGGTCATTAGATAGTAGGGATTAGGAATTAGATATTTGAAGGTTAGATAACTTTCCCACACTTCTATTCAAAGATGGGACTAAGATGGAAGAAAGACTAAGATTAAAAATGTTATAGGTAGGGATTGAATTGGAGTGGTGTTGATAGGGTGAAATGGAAGAAGCGTCTTACTTTTAGGAAATATATAATGGTAGGTATATGAATAAAACACTATTTAGTATTAGTAAGTTAGGATTTTTTTGTTATTTAGGAAAGGGTTGTCTCCTTATAAAGGAATCAACAACATAAAGGGATTAGCTATTAGTCTTATAAAGATATTCTAATTTAGGAAGGAGTTAGATATTATATCTTTATAGTTTGTTTTATAGTGTAAAGGTATTTATAGGGATTACAAGGCTGTAGAAAGGAATTTATATAGCTTAGAGTAGAAATGTATTTAGGGAGTAGTCTTCTGAAGTAGCCATTGGATACTAGGGATTAGGAAATAGATCTTTGGAAGTTAGATATATTGCCTACACTTTTATTCAAATATGAGACTTATATGGAAGAAAGATTAATCCTTAAATATGTTATAATCAAGATTTGAATTAGAGTGATGTTGATAGGATGAAATGGAAGAAGATTATTACTTTTAGGAATTATATAATGATAGGTATAGGAATAGAAAACTATTTAGTATTAATAAGTTATTCTTTAGGAAAGGGTTATCCCCTTATAAAAGGATTAGTTATTAGTCTTATATAGATATTCTAATTTAGGAAGGAGTTAGATATTATATATTTATAGTTTTCTTATAGTATAAAGGTATTTATAGAGATTATAAGGTTGTAGAAAGGAAATTATATAGCTTAGAGTAGAAAGGTATTTAGGGAGTAGTCTTCTTAAGTAGTCATTATATAGTAAGGATTGGGAATCAGATCTTTGAAGGTTTGATAGCTTGCCTACACTTCTATACAAATATGGGAATTATATGGAATAAATATTAAAATTAAATATTTTATAAGTAGGATTTGAATCAGAGTGGTGTTGATAAGGTGAAATTCCCTCTTCAACAGTAAGATGCTCACTAATGAGAAGTCTCAAATGTGATTTTATAATATATGCAAATTGTAAATTTATTCTAAGGAATTCTAGCTAAGAGAGATTAACTATAGATGTAAACACATCAGCAAACATATAACTACTATATTTATCAATAAATTTATTAAGTTAATATAAACATAAATATAAAGATCAATATGCATAGTCTAGAACAAACCAATTAACTACAATCCCATACCTACTTGTTGGGTGTTATAATGTCTTAATTAATTCACCTAATATTTAATTATCGATCAAGGTTGGTAAACTTCGAGTTGACACAAAGTATATGTGAAGGTAGAGGGGTTCCTAGGGTGTCGTAGAAATATTTTAACAAAGAAAAGATCGAAAGATCTTTCAAAATGAAAAAGTGAGTCAAACTCCTAAAGGTAATTAAACCAGACAGAGTGCTAGACTAGAGCAGTATCAATCTATACTACTCTATTCTATAGACAAATACTGAAAGATAAAAAGTGTAAACAAGTAAACTTTAAGAAAATAAACTTCCTTTTTACTTAACTATTCCACCTCTTAATGTAAGAAAGATTTGTAAACAACTTCAGAGATTAACTATACAATGCATTATAACAAAATTACAACAACTGGAGACACTTTTACAAATTCAACAACTTAAGCTATTCATACAATTAACAAATGTACATAATGGTAAAATTGAATTATCTAATTCCACTCTCCTTGGTTGTTCCATGGATATGCATTTACTGTTATTGGAACTTGAGGAGGAGGAGTGTCAAAATGGATTTCAAAAGAAGTAAAGAAACTGAATTTAATCAAATTGAACATAACTTCTACAAATATATGCAAACTAAGGAAAGTCCAATTACAAGTGATGGTAAACATGGTGATCTATTCCATAAGCAAATAATTATTAATTAAAAATATATTATGAAAAACTAATATACTAAGAGACAAGATTATTTTTAAAGATTACTTTCATAAATAACCCATTCGAATGTAAAGAAAATCTAGCTTATAGGAAAGTAACTGATCTTAATAAAATAAGAAAGTAGAAAAACTAATAAAGAAGAAGTAAGTAGAAAACTTAATAAAGAAGAAGCAAGTAGAAAACTTAATAAAGATAACTCTTTTAAGTCCTACTCTCTAAGTCTCTTCAGTGACCACATAGTGAAAGAAATAGATCCTACTTCTATGATCAATTTATTGAAACAATGAATTTAAATTATTCAAACATAAATTTTTAGGGGAACGAGAAGAAATTGTTTATCATCTAATGAAAAGACAATCAAACATGAAATGTGATGAAGGTTGTAACTATGGGTTCCAATCCTTGTTTCTAATAGAGTCATTGGACTTTTCTACTATACTCTCTTTTATGTGGTAACAAACTGGAAACAATTTCCCTTGTGCTGACACTAGAGGGAAAAATGGGTAGCTCAAGTGTAAGGAAATACAAGAAAGAGTGTAAATAATGGTCTTCTCACTCGAAAAATAACAATAGTAAATTCTCCGCATAAAAAATATCTGCTTAAAATCATTCATTAGCTTTATATTTATAAGTGAAAGCTAATAAGTTGAAAGGAGAAAGAGTTCCAAAGTGAATGCTTTAAGGTTCATCGATGAGAATCCATGTGATTGATCTAACCACAAAGATGTCTACGTACCATTCTTGTGATGAATAGAGGACTCCTATTATGGTTTTGTACTCACCCATCTAGTACATGATGTAATTAAGGCACGTCAAAACATTAAAATCACACTACTAGAACAATTTTGCTAGTATTGAGAGACTTCCATGTGATCATATGACTAATAAATTAAAGGAAAGGCCATGGGACTCATGTGATGGTCCGCCTAGAATTTCACTAAGATTTCCAATATACATGGAGCCTATATAATCCATGTGGTGGGTGTATTAGATGTGGTGAATATTGTTTTAGGATATGTTCTACAAATTAACAAAAAAGTTTCAAGCAGACCAAATTGAGGTGATATTTAGGAAATATTTTAGGGATACATAATTTTATTAAAGTGTAAAAACCTTGGCAAATCTTATTAATTAATAAAATTTCCAAACACAAATTTTGGGCGATAATTTTCTAAAAACATTCAAATTTCTAAGGATTTTATAAAGTTTTTGGCCAATTTTGTTGATTTTTAGAGTTAACAAATTATCCCATTGAATTTGGGTGAATTAATTTAGAAAAAAAATGGAAATTGTCAAATATTTTTTATAGAGAATTGTAAAAACTTATCCCACGGAGTAACTTTCACCCCTAAAATTTTCCTTGGTGATAATATATGCACTCAGGTTAATCATTAAAAACATATAAAAGACATATTATATAAATAAATAGTAAGTTGGTTTGGAAATGTGTATGTTGTGAATTTCATTTTTAAGGAATGAAGCCATACAAAATATATGCTATAATGGATATATGTGCTTCTATATATCTAACAAACAAGTTCTCTACTGGTGTCTAGGTTCTTAGCACCAATATTCTTATGTTTTCCTACCCAAAAAAAAATCTCTTTTAGAAACAATGTTAGCTCCTATTTTATTCTCTAACATAAAATCTCCTATCACTAGGCTTGATATTCAAAGAATAAGGAGTATATATTCTAACTAAATGGTTATTTAATCAAACATCTAACCTTGGTGATTTATGATAAGAATAATACCTTGAATATAATGGTTGCTTGTCTACATTCCTACTAAGTCTGTCAACGAAGAGAAGGTAAACATAAATATAGTTAGTGAATATTTGAAAGAGAATATAGATAAACAACAAAGAAGAATTTGTCATCTCATAACATAAATATATGGATACATATAAGGGTTGGAAATAATTAAAGAAAAGATCATTCAAAATGTTGGTTTTCAACAACCAAATGCTTTCTAGAAAAGGGAAAAGTGAAAAGGGAAAAGTGTGTAGTAATTCTTCCTTAAGTTCCATATACTAGTTCTACTAAATCTAATCATAGAGGAATGACTAAAAAAGATATTGTAGAATTCTAAGAAGAGATCAATGAATTAAAATGATTGATTGTTCCTTTTAAATAAAATTGAGCATGAGTTGGGTTTTCTGTAAACACAAATTTACTACAAACTGGAGGTAAGAAACGATTGGTTGTTTATTATTACCTTCTCAATGATTTTCTGAAAAATATAAAGCATTCTATTCCCAATAAAGATGAGTTATTAAGAAGAATTAAAGGATTTCAAACAAACTGGATTCTAAAAATAATATCAATAAAACCTAAAATAGGTATAAATCAACATGTTTTGTTCCAATGGGATAATATGAATGGATTGTTATGGATTTTGGTCTAAAGAATGCTCCAAGTGAGTTTCAAAAATGCTTGGATGATGTATTCAGACCTTGTGTGAAGTTTTTAGCTATACATAGATGGAAATTTTGGTTTTCAGCAAGGGTTGTAAGGACCATATGGATCATTTATATCAACTTTATGATCTTGTATATAAGCATGGTATAGTTATATTTTCCAAAGAAGAGAAGTTCAAATTTGGAGTCAATAAAATAAATTTAACTATGCATTACTAGAAAAGTAAAATCAAAGAAGCAATGAAAATTGAAAAATGTGCAAATATCATCAACCATGGCAATGGTCTAAAACTAAAATAAGCATGAAAACCTATTGGGTAGTGCATAAAGAATAATATGGCCTCCTCTTGAGATTTTAAATGATCATTTTTGGGAAATGAATTAGGATGGTGTACTTTAGTAATAAATCGGTGGTTTGTCTAAAATAATATTAATCCAAGATCCATTTATGAAGAATAACCGTTGAGATTTTAGAAGACTCTCCAAATGATGGACCTGCTTTAGGGTTTGAAACACAAAAGGACAAAATTCACCACCATATATTCCTCCTTATGAACGAAAGATATCTGAAGGAAAAGGATTAACTAAATATATATATAGAAATTCATTAATTTCCCCTCACTTGATGAAATGTTTCTTTTAAGTAATATCCTATGTAATTTTAGTAATTATAAATAAGATATGGACAAGTTGTGCTCCATAAATTAACCCAAGGAGGGTATTTTAATAACCCATATTTATTGGAATGTTTATATAAGGTGTTATATTATATGAGTTTGATAACTAGGATAGTACAAATTGGTGGGATAGTTCAAGTAATTGGTGCTTTTAGTTTCATACAAGAGGTATCAAGGTCATTTGTTGGAGCTCATTGCCTCTATTGTGTGCCTCACTCAATGTCTCTAGCATAGGTTATGTGTCGTAATTAGTGCCAACAAGTTTATATTGGATATATATCATCCATGAATGTGTTTTTATAACTTAACTCTATATATCATAAAGAGAAAACATAACTCTATATATCAATTTAACAAGTGTTTTTATAACATAAAATATTGAAATTAAGGTAAGGCATAATGTATTGAAAGTGAGTGAGCAAGGTAACATTCAATGCATTGAAAGTGAGCGAAAAAGGTTATGTTTAATGTATTAAAAGTGAGTAAGGTAAAGTGTATTGGACAACGACTATGTTCCAATTAAAACTAGGAAAGATGAGTTAAAGGAAAAAGAAAGCATAGAATTGATAGTTTAAAAAATGTGTTGAAGAAAGCATAGAATAAGAGAGTTGTTAAAAGGATTGAAAGTTTCTAAAAAGTAGTGTAAGAATGCTAAAATAAGGGAAAGTTTATACAACTTTCCAAAAAAATAATACTACACATACAACTACAATAGACAATTGGAGATCAAATTTCAAATATATGTGGCATTTAACAATTCCATGGCATGAAAAAATGAAAAGAAAATAGCACAACTAAGGAACAACTTAAAGATGGTGGGATGTGAAACAAAAATATGGTTACAACCCAAGGTGTCATGTGAGGAAAATTAATGTTGAGTATGTAGAAATGAGAGAGTAAAAACTAGTAACACTTTCTCCTACATTGTGCACCATACACGTATGAATCTATGAGAGGTTGAATTTTCATATCGAAGGTGGGGCATCAACATTTTAGGAGGATATAGTGAAAGGTACAATAGGGTGTTGGGGAACCTCCCCCAATTGAAAAACATAACAAAAAATAAATAGCAAAAAGGAACTATATTCCAAGAACATGATTGGTATCTAAAGACATCGTTTACAACACTTAAGCATAACAAATTGTGATTAGAAGATTTCTTATACATGAACAACATTCAAATGTAGCATCTAATGGCATATGGTTGTTCGTAACAACATTTGAGTGACCCTATAGGTTTTTTTACTCTAGGATAAGCTCTGCTTCCTGTAAGTAGGTTTGCAGGATCGATCGAGCCCTAGTCGTCGAGGGCTTCCACGCCCTGCTCATGGATCCGCCGGATCCAGCGTCCGTTGAGGACAAATTCCAGTCCATTGTGGCTTCGCTGCCTCCCGTCCAAGTCTCAGCGGCCCCTTCCTCCAAATTCGTCAAACATGCAGAGGTCCCAGAAGTGAAGCTCAGCTCTGTTGCTTCGAAGAGAAAAGCAGTCACCCTCTCTGAGAAGGGCCTCATTGGTCTGTTCACCAGCCTATGGCCTTCCGTTGAATAAAAATTGGAGAACCCTAATCCAGGGGGAAGTTTAGCAGATCTTTTGTGGAAAATGATACTTTGCATTTATCTTTTAAAAGAAGGAGGATCGTGATTTAATCTTCAGGAACGGACCTTATTTCATGGGCCCAAGAGGCATGTATTTGAACAAGTAGGATCTGACCTTCAATCCAGAAAAAGATATTCCAAAAGCAGTTCCTGTGTGGGTTAAGCTCCCCCATCTTCCTCTTCATTGCTGGAATGATGAGGATTTTAGAGCAATAGGAAATACCCTAGGGAAGTACGTAGACAAATCTGAACCGAAAGCCCCAATGTTCTCCTGTGCTCGAATCTGCGTTGAAGTCGACCTTGAGAAAGGTCTGTCGGAGTCTATCATGCTCTCCATTGACGGATGGAATCATCTTCAAATAGTAGACTACGAGCAAATCCCGTTCAAATGCAAATACTGCCATGAATATGGCCACTTTGCAAAATCATGTCCAAAAAAACCTGAGAAACCCATTTCGGACAGCTCACCCAGTGAGGGATGGAACATTGCAAGCGGGAAGAGGGCAGCCAAGCCCGCAAAACAACAGATCCCCACGTCAAATATCCCCCCCGGAAATAGGTTCGAGGCCCTGGAAGTTGAAACGCAAGAAGAATAAAATCATGAAGAAAACCCTGAAATGGAGCAGCAGCAGGATTCTGAATCCCCGGCTATCGTCCCACAGCACCAGGATAAAGAAGATGGTTTTGGAGTCTCGCAGAACCAGGAAAAGGGAGATCAGGAAGAGGGTTTTGGACACTCTAAAGAAAGGAGAGACAAAATGACAAACTCTGAAGGATCCATTACATGTTCAAGGGCAAAAGCAAGCTCGAAATAAATAACAGATACTTCTATCGAAGAGCAAGAACCTTTTTCCAGAAAAGGGATGAAATCTAACAAAGTCATCAGAGAGCAGGAGGCAGCAAGGGAAAAGGCAGCAGGAAAGCAGGCTAACCTAGACTTCCTAGTAAAAACTTCACAAGCAAACAAATATCTTCTCAATGCGGAAGAGGAGAGAAAGGAGAAGGACAAGGCCCTCAAACAACTCAGGAAATAATGAAAGTAGTCTCCTGGAATTGTAGAGGCTTGGGAGGTATGCAGAAGCTTGAAGTTATCAAAAGGTTTAAATCAATGGAAACTACCTCAATCCTTCTCATCCAGGAGACTAAAAAATCAGCTGAAGACAGCGTTGCAACCATCAAAAGTATCTGGCCAAAAGGGACAAGCCTTGCCATCAGTGCAAGTGGGGCCTCTGGAGGACTACTATGCTGGTGGAACTTAGATAAGTTCGAGCTGTGCTCAGTTATAGAAAACAGAAACTGGATCCTTATAAAAATTGCAAGCAAAGAAAATAAAGAACAATTTTGGATTGGGAATGTATATGGCCCAACCATGAACTCGCAGAAGGAAAGATTTTGGACATCGCTAGAGGAGCAATGTGAAGATAAGAAGCTGCTACCCTGCTACATTACAGGGGATTTCAATGCCACTATATCTGCAGAAGAGCGTAGAGGCGGAACTAAGGTGAGGGATCCATTTGGGGAAAGAATGGAAGATCTCATATCTCAATGGGGCCTCACTGATATAAAACCCAAAAATGGCATATATACATGGAGAAACAGAAGATTGGGACCTGGACATATCGCAGCTCGGCTGGATCACTTTTTAGTAAGTACCCATCTCCTCAATCCTCAGCTGGAATTCAAAATCTTGTGCTCTGCCGTGTCGGACCACAAACCAATTTGTCTCTTCTTTCCGCCGGTGGAAAACCTGGGACCCCTCCCATTTAGATTTAATCGGATATGGTTGGAATCGGAAGAAGCCATGAATACTATATCTAGAGCCTGGCATTGCTTCATCCCAGGATCTCCAGCATACTCTTGGGAACAGAAGTTAAAAAGGGTGAAGATAGCTCTTAAATCATGGGAAAAAACTAGATTCCAAGAACCCACTGATCAAAAGAAAATCATTATAAAGGATATGGAGTTTCTCTAAGCTGAAGTGGAAATAAATACGATCACCAAGGAGCACCTCCTCAAGGAAATTGATCTGGAATCAAAACTTCATAAAATTCTAAGAAAGGAAGAAGAGGGATGGAGGCTTCGCTCGCGCATCTTCTAGCTCAAGGGGGGAGATCAGAATACGAATTTATTTTAAAATCAATGCAGGGACAGGCAACGTTGGAATACCATAAGAGAACTCAAAATTGATGATGGCTCAGTCATTCAAGGGCAAGCGGCTATCAGCACAGAGGTAAGGACTTTTTTTAAGCACTTGTATAATGATGAGGAACCAGTCTCACAACGCCTTATGGAAGAAATGGTCTCTGAAATTCCTTCTCTTATCAGCCCTGAGGAAAAACTCAGGCTTGAATCCCCCATATTAGAAGAAGAAGTTAAAAAATCCATTTGGAGCCTCCACCCAGATAAGGCACAAGGACACCGGATGGATTCCCTATTTGTTTTTATAGAACCTTCTAGCCCCTCATCAAGAGGGATTTGATGCGCTTTATATCTTGGATGGAAAAAGGTAACATGGGGGGAGCCACTAACTCCACCTTCCTGGCCCTGATCCCTAAAGAATCCAACCCCTCTTCCATCAAAAAATTTCAACCCATCTCTTTATGCAACACATCATATAAAATCTTCTCCAAAGTGTTGTCCTTGAGACTCAAGCAAATCATTCCCTCCCTTATCTCTCCTAATCAATGTGGCTTTATTTCAGGCAAGCAAATTAGTGACAATATTCTCTTGGTTCAGGAAGACATACATTCCAATACCAAAAGGGGTGAGCCTGGGATGGCCATTAAGCTGGACTTGGCCAATGCTTTTGATAGATTGAGACACTCTTTCATCATTTTAGTTCCGGAAATATTTGGGTTCCCCTCTGTCTTCATCAGCCAAATTCAAGCCTGCATAACTTCCCCTTAGACAGCACCTCTTATCAATGGAAGACCCTCAAAGTTTTTCAAATCCTCTCGTGGGGTGAGGCAAGGATGCCCGCTATCCCCCTTTCTTTATATCCTGGTCGTTGATTCCCTAAGTAGAAGACTGATTAGAATTCAAGCCGAAGGTTCTCTTCCGGGCCTTTCCTTTCGAAATGGAGTCTCTCCCATCAATCATTCCTTATTTGCAGATGACACTATATTTCTTGGAATAGCTTCCACCCAAATTGCTAGGAACTTTCTCAACCCCCTGAACATTTTTCTCCAATCCTCAGGAAGTTCAGCAAATCTAAATAAGTGCCAAATATACGGATGGAACTGCCCTATATCAACTCTTCGCAACATATACCAAATCCTCCAAATCAAAGCCAATCCTAATTGGACCCATTTTATCTACTTGGGTATCCCCGTGGTTAAAAAATCCCTGACCTCCTCAATGTGGAACCCGGTCGTTCAAAACATTAAGGACAAGATTCAATCCTTGGGGTCGAAATGGATAAATCTAGCAGGGAAGACTGTACTAATACAGTCCATCCTCTCTTCCTATCCCATATACACAAGCTCGATGGTCCTTGCTCCCAAAAATATCATTAACAGCATCGGTAAGGAAATCAGAAAATTCCTATGGCAGGGAGGGAAAACTCAGACTAAGAAGTTCCATCTGGTAAAGTGGGACATGATCAAACGTGCCAAAAATCAAGGCGGTTTAGGCATAAGAGACCCTGAGCACATGAGCAAATCCATGGGAGCCAAAATGATATGGATATTGGTTACAGGAAGAAAGGAATGGTGGAAGGAAGTCATCAGAAAAAAGTATATTAAAAGGCCCAGATAAAAAATGATGGACAACACATGGACAGGCAAAGGAACTACTTTATGGAAGTTATGTAAATCATCCCTGAACACAGTTATTGACCACTGTTATTGGATCCCATGGAATGGGAAAAGAATTAATGTATGGAACAGCAACATTTTAGGACAGCCCCCTTACTCCCTGCTGCCAGGATCAACCCCTCTATCTGAATGGGTGAGTGAACAGGGGATCAACACTCTTTATGATCTCTCTAGGTGGGACACGAAGGGTCAATGGACAGGATGGAAAGAGTTATATCCTCCAGCATTTCTGGCCAACGCTACAGCCTCCTTTCTCTCATCTCTCCATGGTTTATCCCCAACACGAGTCTCAGCCAGGGATTGTCTTGGATGGGGTAAATCAGGGTAGTACAGTGTTAAAGAAGGATATAAGAAAATAACCACGGAACCGAATATGGCGGAGAGAATCTGGAAGAAGGTGTGGCACCCCGATAGCATCCCTAAAGTTAACAGCTTCATTTGTATTTTCTTACATAACAAGCTATTAACAGCTGAAAACTTAAGGAAAAGAGGCATTCTTGGCCCCTCTCAATGTGCTCTGTGCAACTCAGCTGAAGAGACATCTAGCCATATCTTTCTTCAATGCAAAGTCTCCTTAATAGTTTGGAGGATCGTTCTCCCTCCGGATTTTGGACAAGACCTCCCAAGCACTGCAGTTCAGCTCTTCAAAGATTGGTCCAATCATTTTCCCGGCTCCTTAAGCAAGAAACCAATCTTGAGTCGCCTCTGGGCATCTATCCCAAAGAACCTTTGTTGGCAACTTTGGCTAGCTAGGAATCGTGCCATCTTCAAGGAGCAAAAATCTATCCCGACCTATATAGCTGCTAAAACTATAGGAATGGTAGCTGAAAAGTTTGCCTCAAATAACATCAGCTTCCCCTTGCAAGAGTCCATTCCGGAACCTTATTTTTCTTGGTGCAAAAACTTCCTGAAAGAGAAAAGCTCCCTTCAGTCCAAAAGCATCCCAGGCAAGGTAATCCATCCTAGACGGACCCTTTCATGGGAATTACGTCTTTCCAGTAATGAATTTAAGTCCTGGCTCAGGGAAAAAAACTCATTTGCTTTTATCTTTGACGGTGCCTCGAAAGGTAATCCAGGGGTGGCAGGTGCGGGGGGGATTCTTTTGGATCCCGGAGGATATGTAGAACAAACCTTCGTGTGGGGGCTAGGTAACAGAACTAATAATGAAGCTGAGTGGCTGGCTCTTATCTAGGGCCTTCATCTTCTAAACACTAAGAAGCTTCGCAAGGTCCTAATATTCGGAGATTCCAGGCATGTCATCTACAAATTGATCAATGGATACCCCTCTGGAGTAGTCAAATGTCGCTGCCTATTTGAAAAAGCTAGGCTTCTCATGTCTAACTCCTATGAGGCTTTCCACATCCTTCAGCATAATAATACAATAGCAAACAGTATGGATAATGTCGGAGCCTCTCTCCCACAAGGTCATTACATCCAGGATGGAAACCATCCCATCCTCAAATACATTCCTTAAATGTAGTGTTGGAAGCCCCCTTTTCGACCTCTCAATATTTGGAATTTTCTAGTGAAGAACTTACCCCTTCTCCAACTCAAAGAAAGTCCCTCAGCCCCCCCTCTTTCTCCTCTTTTCCTCTTTTCCACCCTCCTACCGTTGTCTTTCTCCCCTTATCCCTCCTTCCTTTTCCCCCTTCATCACCTTCTCTACCCCCCTCTCCTTTTTCTTTCCCCCCCCTCCTCCTTTCTTCCCCCCGATCCACATTCCTTCCTCGCAGCTGGCCTCCATTCCCTCCACGATGGCTCCATGCATTTATTTTTTCGTCCTGCTAGCTCTTATCCCTCAGCCGCGTGGTCTCTCTCCTGTCCTCTCAACACCTCGTTTCCTGTAGGCATTAAGATCTTTGGGACTTCGGTTAAATGTTATCCTCCCTCGCACACTTGCTCTAACTTCTCCCTTTTCCTTATGTCGACTCCTTGCAGTGCCATGCATTTTTTCACTGCTCCGAACCTCTCTGGTTCTCCTGAATCTGTTTGAATCCTTTTGAATGTGGTAACAGGTATTGAAGGAGGGAGGCTGTAGGGCATCCCGTGGCAAGATCTTCCTCTCACTCGTTCCTTTGTGAAGGAGAGGCTTGCTCTTGCAGCCTTCTCCAATTTCCATTATAATTTCCCCTCCGCGTCCTGGTCCACAGGCCCTGGGTTTGGTATAAAGTCTAAGCAATCTGGTAGTTTGAGACGAGTCTTGGGTTGTCTCTGCACTGGGTGGCAGGAAGGAGTTGTGGGAACGCTGGTTTATTTTGAAAGGATCGGTAGTTCTGTACTGCAGCAGGAGCTTGCAGTACTCAGTCATCTTCTTATTTTTTCCTTGGTTGAAATTTCGAGCAGTGCTCTTGCTGCTCGTCCCTTGCTCAGTCAGTTTGCTTGCATAGAGATTTCTGCGGAAGCTGGAAGAATGGCCCAAGCTGGAGACAATGCAGGAATAATGGATATTAAGAAGAAATTGCGGCTCCTGTATGAGATGGTAGCAATTGGAGTCATGGACAACAAAGAAATAGCGCGGGAAATCAAAAGCATGGGAGAAACAATGAGCTATACTTCATTACAGATAAGTAACCATGACTCTTGGATTGACGACAATGAAAGTAACCTGCGAGAAATCATGGGTAAAGTTGACAGGATCCAAGAATATCTTGAGTGTTTTATCACCATGAACCAGGGAAGCAGGGTTAATGGAGCAGCAGCAGAAGTGGCACACCCAATGGAGGAAGAATCAGTAGTGCAGCCCAAGCACTTCAGAGGCAACCGTTAAACTGTTTCCTTTTCTTATGATTTATGTTTTATTGTCTTTTTTTATGTAAACAATATATAAGGGTATATACTACCCGATACATTAGCTATTTTGGAAGAGCTCTGTATGCATTTTTTTGGAAAACTCTTAGGTTAATATTTATGTGCATCAATTTTGATTTGCAGGATTACCCTTCCTTGCTACTGCTATAATGAATGGCTGTGCACAGCTTGTTTTATAAAATCCTTTTTTCATTTTTTGTTAAAAAAAAAATTGTGATTAGAACATCATAGTGCAGTATCTCATAAGAGATCACCACCATAAGTCGATATGATTTAATAATCAACACAACCCATAGGGTCATTATTTTATAGTCTCTGGATATAACAAACTCCCTTGAAATGAGGATGATATGGTCCAAAGATAGGGTTCATTTGTTCTAAATGTTTCCATGAAATCCACAACATCCCATAAATTAGTCAACTATTCTAGCAAATCCAAGTACGACCTCATCGACTATTTAATTGGATGATCAATAGACCACTCAATTGAGCCTCTATTCAACTACTGTGTTAGACGACTATTACATTTCGTATGACTATCTCCAGAAGATCCATAGGTGTGATAAACCTACATAACCTTTGGTTCCAACACCACCCCCCCACCCCCATCAACATGATGCTTTTGAGATTCAGGAGGTGAATTTATGTTCTCTAAACACCCTCCCATAATTGCAACTTCCTAAAGCCCAAGAATAGCTCAAAGTTTCATAAACTTAGCTTTTGGTAGAGGCTTTGTAAAGATATCAACTATCTGATCATCTATTCTGCAATAAATAAGAAATACAACATTGTCCTATACCAACTATCTCAAATAATGAACATGAAATTCAAAATGATTCATTTTACTGTATAATAATATTACCAACAACCTATATTGTACACGTATTGTCATAATGGATAACAATCAATGCCTAAACAATAAAACCAATCTCTTCTAGAAGTCGACAAATCCACACTACCTCTATACCTGCATGGATAACTCCATGATATTCTGCTTCTATGGTAAATAAAGAGGCTACCTTATGTTTCTTACATAACCAGACCAAGGGTCCAAAACTAAGTCGAAATACATAGCCAGAAGTGGACATTTGTTCATCAATGTCCCCTCCTATGTCAAAATTGGTAAACCCAAACAATGGTTTTGAACCACGATATTATTTAATACTATACTAATAAGTTCCTTTAATATAGCGAACAATTATCTTCACATATTTCTAGTGGATTTCTCAACGGTCCTGCATGAATCAAGAAACCACACTAACATCAAAGGAGAAATTAGGTCGATTGTGAGTTAAGTAAATCAAGCGACTGACCAATTGTCAATAAATATTGGATTCAACGCGCAGGAAGTCACAGTCCTTCGACAATTTTAGGCTCGACTAATAAGGTGTAGCATAGGACTTACACTCATCCATCTTAAATCGCTCAAAAATATCCAACCCATATTTTGGTTGAGAAATAAATATACCATCATCCATTTGCAAAATTTGAATGCCAAAAAAGAAATGTAACATACCAATATCAATGATTTCAAAGGTATCGACAAGTTATTTCTTCAAGACCAAAATCATATTGAGATTGTTTCCAATTATGACTAAATCATCAACATACACAATCGAAGTATCACCATGAGCATGGAATGCATAAATAATGTGATCAGATTCACAACATTTGAAGCTAAGATTGATAAAGAAATGACTAGTCTTCTCGTACCAAGCATGGGGCTCTTTTTTCAAACCATAAAATATTTTTTTTTGTTCACAAACAAACCATAATTTTTCACAAAACCAATAGGTTTTTACATATATATTTCTTTTTACAAATCTCCATGAAGAAAAGAAATTTAATGTCCGTTTGATGAAGTTCGAATATAAAATGAGCAACAAGGGAAATGATCGATCTAGAAAAGATCATATTTGCAATAGGAGAAAATATTTTAGTGTATTTGATGCCTTCAATATGAGACAATACCTTGGATAATAGTCAAGCCTTGAGATGTTCAATATCACCATTGGAAGTAAACTTGGTATTGAAGACCCATCGAAATTCACAACATTCTTTCCTTGTGGTTGAGAAACTAGTTCATAAGTTTGATTCTACTTCAAAGAATCAATTTCAGTAGCCATATTATTTTCCCATTCAATCATTCCCTCAGAAATATCATAAGAGTCAATATCACAAATTTCAAGAGAACGTATCATCAATGCAACACTAAATTGTTGTTTGTAACTGTGGATATGTTGACCAATATTATCATCTCTAGCGTCAGGTCCAACAACATCAATTGTTTTTTCATCCCACCAAGTTATACAAGTCGAAGGTGATTTAGGTTGATGATTGTTAGTAAAATGAGTAGGTGTGTCGATTTTCTTAGTCAATGCCGACTGACTACCAGTCGATTTAGGAGTAAAAATAGATTGTTTGGTTGAAACTTCAAAGAATGGTCCAATCAAATCAAATTCTACAGTAATTTCAAAAGGATTATTGTGAAATAAACAAGAAGAGGAGTTAAATAAATTAGTACCTAAAATATTCTCATCAAATATCTAATTTCTACTCAAAATGATCTATTGTTTAACTGGGTCAAAAAGTTGATAGGATTCTGATTCATCAAAATAACCCATCATGATGCAAACATGACTCTTTGCAGCCAACTTCTTTCTGCAGTTATCACTATAATGTGTCTAAGAAACAAATCCAAATATTTTGAGGTGTCTAACATATTTTTCTCTTCATCACCACTTCTTGACTAGAAGCATGATTCTAATAGCAAAAGGGAACTGTATTCCAGGAAGAAAATAACAAAATGGAACTATAGTCCAAGAAGATTACGGGTGTCCAAAGACGCAACTTACAACACTTAAGCATAGCACATTGTGATCAGAACATCACAATGCATTATATCATAAGAGATCACCGTCATAAGTCAATATCATTCAATCATCAACACAATCGAGAGGGTTATTCTTTTATAGTCTCTAGATATAACAAACTCCATTGAAGTGAGGATGATCTGGTCCACAAATAGGGGTCATTGGTTCTAATTGTTTCCATGGAATATACAACATCCCATATATTAGTTGACTACTCTACCCAAGCTAACCAGGACCTCATCAACCATTAAATCGACTAGTCAATCAACCACTCAATATAGTCTCCAGTCAACTACTATGCTAGTCAACTATTTTCTTTCGTTTGGTTGCCTCTAGAAGATCCACAAGTATGATGAACTTGCATAACCTTTGGTTCCAACCCCCCCCCCCCACCCCGCCATCAGCACAATTCTCTAGAGATTCAGGAGGTGAAATTTGTTCTCTGAACACCCCCCCATAATTGCAACTTCTTGAAGCCGAGAATAGCTCAAAGTTTAATAAGCGTAGCTTCTATTAAAGTCTTCATAAAGATATCAACAATCTAATCATATGTTCTATACTAAACAAGAAATATAACATTTTCTTGTACTAATTGTCTCAAATAATGAAGATGAAGTTCAACATGATTCATTTTGTTGTGTGTAATAGGATTATCAACAACCTATATTGTACTCTTATTGTCAAAATGGAGAACAATTGAGGCTTGAACAAGAAAACCAATATCTTCTAGAAGTTGACACATCCAAACTAGCTCAGTACCTGCATTAATAAATCCATGATATTATACTTTTGTAGTCAATAAAGAGACTACATTATGTTTCTTATACAACCATACCAAGGGTCCAGAACTAAATCGAAACACAACCATAAGCAGAATTTCGGTCATCAATGTCACCTCCCCAGTGAGAATTAGTAAACTTGAACAATGATTTTGAACTACAAAAATATTTAGTACCATACTTATAAGTTCCTTTAATATATAATACAATTATCTTTTCATATTTCTAGTGGCTTTCTCAAGGAGCCTGCATGAATCAGGAAACCACACTAATAGCAAAGGAGAGATCAGGTTGACTATCACTGAGTTAACTAAATCAAGCTATCGATCAACTATAAATAAATATTGGTGTAAACTCACAAAGAGTCACAACCCTTCGATAGTTTTATCCCCAATTGATAAGGTGTAGCACAAGGCCTACAGTCATCCATCTTAGATTGTTTCAAAGTATTCAAAACCCATTTTGGTTGAAAAAAAATGATACCATCATCCATTTTCAAAATTTGAATGTACAAAAATAAATGTAACATACCAAGATCAAGGATTTCAAAAGTATCGAAAAGTTATTTCTTCAAAGCCAAAATTACATTAACCGTTGTTTCTAGGTATGACTAAATCATCAACATACAACGCTACAATCAAAGTATCACCATGAGCATGGAATGCATAAATACTATGATTAGATCCACAACATTTGAAGCTAAGATTGATAAAGAAATTACCAGTTTTCTCATACCAAGTATGGGGTTCTTATTTCAAACCATACAATGAATTTTTAGTTGACAAACAAGACTAGAATATGTCACAAAACTAGTAGATTGTTCAATATAGATTTCTTTAGATAAATATCCATGAAGAAAAGAACTTTTAACATCCATTTGATGAAGTTCCCATCTAAAACGAGTAGCAAGGGAAAGAATCGCCTTATCAAAGTTCATATTTTTCAACATGAGAAAAGGTTTTAGTGTAGTTTATGCCTTGGATGCTAGTCAAACATTGAGATGTTAAACAACACTGTAAGAAGTAAACTTGGTCTTGTAGACCCATTGACACTTCACAAGATTCTTTCTTTATGGTTGAGGAACCAGTTCCTTAGTCTGATTCTTATTCAAAGCATCAATTTCAACCACCATAGAATCTTCCCATTTAGGAACTCCTTTAGGATCAACATAAGTGCTAGGATCACAAGTTTCAATAACACATACCATCAATGCAACACTGAAATGTTGTTTCTAACTGTAGGTCTTCCAACCAATACTAGCATCTCTAACATCAAATCCAACAACTTAAATTATTTTATCATCTGACCAAGGTAGACAAGTTGATGGTGATTTAGGTTGATGGCAAGGTAGACAATTGTGTCGATGCTCTCAGTTAATGTAGACCAACTTCTATTTGAGTTAAGAGTAAAATTTGACTATCTAGTTGAAAATTTAAAGAAGGGTATAGTCAATCCAAATTATTCAGTAATATCAAAAGGACCATTTTGCAATAGACTAGAAGAGGAGCTCAATAAATTAGTACCTAAAATATTCTCATCAAATATCACATTTGTGCTCAAAATGGTCCCTTGTTTGATTGGGTCAAGAATTTGATAGGATTTTGATTCATTAGAATAACCCATCATGATGCAAGCATGTCTCTTTGCATCCAATTTCTTTCTACAGTTATTACTAATATGCACCCAAGAAACACATCCAAAGATTATGAGGTGTCTGACATAGGTTTTTCTTTCTCACCACTTCTCGATTGGAGTCATGTCACTGATAGATCTAGTCAGAACAAGATTTAGGTGATAGTTTGAATAGTAAACAACTTCTACCCTAAATTTAATTGGAAGGTATTTGGTCTGCACTAGGAACCAAGCCATTTCTACCAAAGTTTGATTCTTCTCTCTATGAATTCTTTTTGCTGACGGGTGTGAGGGAGAACTCTTTGTTATGAAATTCCATTTTGCAAGAGATATTCTTCAAATGTTTTACTCACATAGTCTCTAGCATTTTCTGATCTCAAACATTTGATAGGATGACCGCATTGCTTCTCAGCCAATGCCCTAAATTCCTTGAATCTTTCAAACCATGACTCTTATTCTTCAAGAAATATACCTAAGAAAATATAGAGAAATCATCAATGGAGGTTAAAATATACTTTGCACATGCTAATGAGGGTCTGTGCATGCAACATAGATCACTATGAACAAGTTCTAGTCGGTCTTGTGGTCTCCATGATTTCCTAGAATGAAAAGGTGCCTAATGATGCTTTCTAAGCACACAGCATCTACATACTTACTCCATTAGGTGGAATAGTATTTGGGATACCAGTAACCATATTATTTATTACCATCATATTCAAGCTTCAAAAGTTTAGATGTCCAAGTTGTTCATGCCAAATTCGACTTCTATCATTGGTATGAGCAAAGAGTGCAATAGGTCCAGTCGGTTATAAATCATTCATGGGAGAGTCATAGAACTTTTAAAATACTTATTTGGTCTATAAATATCATGAAGCAATAGTTCCCCCAAAAAACCTCAAATCCTTTATAATAACACAATTTGACCAAAACTCAATAGTCTTCTTAGTTTGTGTAAGTTGTGCAACTGATAACAACTTTTCTCTCAAGCTAGGTACATGATAGACATTAGATATTCGACCATGTCTGCATTCAACATCACCACTAATAATTCGAATTTTAGGAGGGAATATGTTCTAAATTCGAATGTATAAGTCATAAAATCATTAAATGGAGAGGCCACCCTTTTCCATTCTTCATAAAAGCATTAAATGGAGAGGCCACCCTCTTCCATCCATGGTATGTTGTAGCCCATGATTTTGTTGCATGGTATGGTTGCAAGGCACATTGTCCATAGTATTTGGTAGCCTATGGTTTTGCTCCATGGTATGGCTTCAAGACACATTGTAATGATATTATATAAAGACTTTATGTCTTTTCTATAAAGCACTGGATCCTACCTTTCTCTTATTCTATTGAGTTACTATTGGTTTATTGGTTCTAAGTGTCTTTCTTAGTATAGTTTGAGAGGTGAGGCTCAAATAACCCTCTTTGAGCCTCACCCCTCCATGTGGCCTATTTACTTTATGTTTCTCTATCTAGGCTATTCTCAGCCTAGATCTCGCTGCAATGTGTTTCTCACAGCTGGTCCATTGTCTTCTTCATCTTCGTGACTATCTTTTCTCTCCTCCACGCTCGACATGCAAGTCTTCCGGATCTTAGAACCCAAGATCCATATCAACTTCCATAAACCATGAGAGCATAATCATTAGCTACACAAATATTATTTTATGGATCTCTTCTTAAGGAATATATCAGAGAAGCATCCTTAGCCATATGATAAGTACAACCATAATCAACTAGCCATTATTTCTTAATGGTATGGGCATGTAATGCTTGGGAACTAGTAACAGAAAAGATGGTTTTTTATGCAAGTTTGTTGATCAAAGGACCAATCAACACACTTTCTTCAAGATTCTTTTCCTTTTCTTCCAAGTCCTTTGTCTTCTTCCATGCGGTTTTCTCCACATGTCTCACCTTTCCATAGTAGTGATATGTTTTATTCTTTAATTTATTTTTCGTCAATGTCAACTTGTTTGTATTTCCCATAGTAGGTTGGTTGATACACTTCTGTCTATGATCTAATCGACCATGTTCTGTATCATTTTGCTTGACCTTGCTTTTGAGCAAGTGAGCCTGGTGTTTTCTACCCAGCTTCCCTTCTTCAAGCAACTTTTATTGATCGTGAATCAATAAATCACAAAATATATTAAAGGTGAAGTCCTTACCATGTTGATTGCGTGGAATCTAATTTGAGTGAAATGAAGACCATAACACATCATAGGGTGTCATCATATTCATTAGGACCAATTTAATGACATGTCCATCCTTTTTCATAAAACCCTGACCACATTCTCCTAATTTCAATTGTAGCTTTTTGATGTGAGCTAAATTGTCCTCGATCCTATGAAGGGAATGGGGTTTCCATAGATATCAACTCTTTCTCTATTTATATTACTTGACTTTCATTAACCTTGTCGGACAGTGAATTCGTCTTACTTCAAACAGCATGAGGGCAATCGATCCCGCTTGTATGAAAGTGAATCTCCCTTGAAATGTAGATCCTAATGACCCCAACAACATCATCCTTCTTTCCATCAATGACAAACTTAGCCTGTTCATTCGTTGGATCTAGAGTAGAAACCTCAATATATTGTCATAATCCCTTGCTCAACAGAGTTTCCATATCTGGCACCTAGATTGCATAGTTACACCCCTTCATAATAATAGGTTCTATACCATCCTACTAATCAAACATATATTATCCAAATTCAAAGGGAAAATGTATTATGATCAGATTGCATACTTAAGCACAACGTATTATGATCAGGACATCGCAATGCATTATATCAAAAGAGATCACTATCATAAGTCCATATGACTCAATCATCAACACAACCCATAGGGTTGTTCTTTTCTAGTCTCCAAATCTAACAAACTCCCTTGAATTGAGGATGATATGGTCCACAAATAAGGGTCGTTGGTTCTAACTATTTCCATAAAATCAACAACGTTCCATAGACTAGTCGGCTACTGTAGTCAAGCCAGTGATGACATCGTCGACCATTCATTTGATCAATCAGTTGACCACTCAATCAATCCTCCAATCAGTTGTTGTCTTTCATCTAACTATCTCCAAAAGATCCAAAAGTATGTTGAACTTGTATAACCTTTGGTTCCAACACAACGTTAGTTGGGAAAATGACATAGACAAAAAATAATTAGTTAAGAGTAGAGTCAGGAGAACAAAACATCTAACCTTTACTGCCTAAGTAAAATTGAGTAAACCATATACATGATTTGAGTCCTACCACTACATCAATAAATTTAATCTCATTATAATTTATTGATTTAATCTCTTAAAAAATTGATTCATAAAATATACAATATAAACTTTAGTGTTTCATATATAACTGTTACATCGATAAATTATTTAAAAGTATATCTCTATACATCCCGAACTATAATATGGATTTTTTTTCATCGATGGACATTTTTTAATTATATGATTTCACTTGTGGATTTTAAAAAAGGTTGGTGAAGCATCACAAATAAAATCTTTATAATCAAAGTTTACTTGCTTTTAAATCTTTGACAATTTTCTTTATAAATTGAGCATTAACATTAAGCGATTGTTTCAAATAATATTTAATAAAAGAATTACTTGGAACCCGGTAGTGAAAATGGATTGAAAATCTTCATTAGCTGTGAAATGAAAAACATAATGAAACCTAAAATAAATAAATAAAATTGCTTTATACTAAATTAAAATATGTGATATTGTCTAAAACTTTGAATAAAGTGATGTTTTATTAGAAAGTGCGCTAAGTTTTTGGTGGTTTTTGTGAATTTGTTGTTGAGCATTGCAATTTTGACTTTAAAAATGGATTTAGTAACCTTCGTTACCTTTAAAATATTATAATTATACAATTTTAACAAACCTAAATTAAGATTTCAAACAATTTTAACCAAATTTTTATAAAAATAAATAAAAACCTATACAAATCATCTCAAGTTCAACTTTCTTTATTAAGGTGGACTCGCAGTTGAGTGGATTCCGGTTCTTATATTCAAACATTATTCACCCCGTGAAGGTGCACTCAAAGTCTCAAACACACAATGCCATGAAAGATGACCCCACAAAGTTTACCATGTGATGGGTACTTAAAGTCAAAGCATTATGATAAAAAAATAAAAAAAACCCAAAATCCGGTTCATGTCCAGCAAAAGTTATCACTTTGAAAGTTCCATGTATTAGGTATCACATGTTCATGTTAGTCCATGCGAATCAAGGAATGTACTTTTCGATGAAAGAGCATTGCCTAGCATTTACACAATGACATTCGCACCACACACAAGAACTATAAGATGGGTTAGCATTTACACAATGACATTTGTACCACACACAAGAACTATAAGATGGGTTTTATGGGGGGTTGAACTATTGACTCTAGCCTTCAAGGACAACACTCTATATCATCATGAGTCATTTATGATCATCATATATGACTTCATTGGCTTGAATGTTTGCCCTAAGTGGATGGACTCCACTTACTTATATATATATAAAAGAGGATAATTTTAGAGGTTAAATTTAGTTCATGTGTTATTTTATCATGTTTTTTTCCGAATTTTTTTTTATCAATTTGCAATTTTTGAAGCTTTGTTCGGCCCAATTTTGATGGGGTAAATTTTTTTCACTCTAAAAATCACCAAATTATTATATAAACTATATACAATACATTGAAATTGAAATATTTTTAGAAAAATATCATCAAATATTTTATAGTAGACATTTTAAGAATTGGTAAGATTCGCCAAGGTTTATACACTTTTATATATATCCTTAAAATTTTCTCGTATAAAGATTTGACTCTGACCATTTGTGTTGAACTGCCTCCACTTTAGGAAAGGAATTTCTCCATTGATTAGTAAAATTGGGTATTCTCTGAAAATTATTAGAGACGGATTGGAAATATCAAGTGATTTTTTAATCTTACATAGCCTTCTAATCACTACAGGGTGTTGTATAGTGGGGTTTGGATGATCAGTTAAAGAGAGAGTAAGAGAGAGAAAATGTATTCTAGAAATGATACACTGAAGCAAATAGTAGACGCATTGCTTCAAAGGTTTCTTCTTCTTTCTGGGAGATGCATCAATACAACTAAGGCACATGTATGATTTGGATTCTAATGCTAGATCCAGACATAATGTGCATTATGCCTCTATATAAAAGTGCTCCTATTCAACAAAATTTCAATATACCTATTGTGTATTCAGATATAAATGGGCTTGTCTTGAAATAAAAAAGGGAAAATGGTATAATTTGGAAAGTGGTATTAAGTTCATTGAACTAGAGGTTCCTTCATTCCGAGCATTGATTGTTTTTTGGAAAAATAGAGTATATGTTAAACTTAGCATTAATAGCTAATGGCTCAAAAGATGACCATGCATGGAACTATTGGGATAATTTATTATTAATCCTCCCTTTGACCACATAGTCTATTTTTCCATTTTCCTAGATTAGGAGGTCTTCATCACTCCACTAGTGCATGGGGGACACACCTAGGGGACATCTACCACTTATTGCACCTGATTGCATGAGTTTAGGTGCCCCGGAGACCAGTCCCTATAATTTAGGAACCCACTCTGAGTGCCACCAGCAATCTCCAATAGTTGACTCTAGTAGGTATTTAGTTAAGTCCAATTATGCTATAATTCCCATCAATTAGATCACTCTCAGTCATCCTAGTGCTAGTTTCCATTATTAAGGGGAAGTAGGGTGTATTTGCTCACCTACCGTCATTAGTTAACTAGTTGTGAACTATTTTAGTGATCCAGAGTTGCATTAGTGAGCTCTAGTGGTGATTTTCCCACACTGAGTTAGCTTCGCAGTCAGTCTGAGTTGGTAGATTCGAATCCTATCTTAGGTATTTGAATTCTCCTATATGTATTACGATTGTATTACTTAATTATATACTGATTAATGGATTATGATTATTATTCCAATTATTGGTCTCATGAGTGTTTTATCTACCATGAATTATTGATCTAAGTTACTAAATTCTTCTCTCTTCTACAATCTTATTCTCCATTGGAATTCTGTAGGCTTGATGATCCTATGCTTCGTTGAATTTTACATGATATCAAAGCGGGTATCCACGCTTGCTTCAAACCTCGGAAACTTCCATTGATGCACCAGAAGTAATTGGGTTCCACATAAAGCCTACAATTATTGTCTTGCTCCCTCTGGATTCTGTCCAGAGAAGTCTATCTAGGTGTGATGCACTAACAAAAAATGCATATGTCGAAGTGGAGAGTGTTTGAACTAATTTGATTCAAATCATAATTTGTTTTGCTGGTACAATTTCAACAAGAAAATTGGAAAATCGCAGCCAACTTTGAAGAGGTACTACGACCTCTATATATCATCTTAGAGTGCCCACCATGTATGTTTTTAAAGTTCTTTCCATGATATGAAATGGTTTTTTCGCAAAATTCAATTTGACTCTCTGTTTTGAGATATATGTTCAGTTGAATATCGGAGGTTTGCAATAGGTCGCGTCTGTCTGTACCCTCTATTTCGGCTTGATATTTCTCACTCCATGGGATGAGATAGGATAAGTTCTTTATATGATTTGAAATATATCTTTGATATATCAAACGGGTCTTCGATGGAATTTGATTATGTTGACTGTAAAAGAAGTTGTGATTGAATTGGAAACATGACATCAATCACGTTTTTGAGTTTTTATTTAAGATTACATACATGATTTGATTTACATGTACAACTTCTAGGATTCAAAGTTGTTCCTTAATTTGAAGAAGAAAATTGTAGAAACCTCTATTGTACAACTTCAAAATGGATTTGAAATTAGTTCCTCCTCTATCACCATTCAATTATGTTAAGTGGAAATTGAATATAGTGTTATATATTGAGAGCCATGATCTCCTCGATGTATCTTTTCGAGTTGGTAAAGAATATTATGAAGAAGAAAATGATTAGCTGAATGACCGTGATAAAACATATGTAAGTATGGGTATGGTAATGACTCCTAATATGCGGTATCTCATGGAACATGTTGAGTATCCATTCAAGCTCAAGAGAAATTTAGATAGAGCCTTTGGTGTGGGGAAAGAAGTAGAAAATACTTGGAGCTAATCTAACTCCTCCTCAAGTGTTCTTCCTTCAAATGTATCGGCCTCAATTATCTCTACTAAAGTTTTTCAAGATGAAGAAATAACAGAATATTCAATTCAAAGTGTTGAAATTCTTCTTATAGTGACTCCTTCTCCTGTTGCTCCAGAAGTTTATGAGATCTCTGATATCTCATCTTCTCATACAACTGATCCAGAAGAAGAAATTTGAACCTCCATTGTTAAAGAAAAACTCTCATTCCATCCTACTCAGTCATTCTCCTATGAATCTTCTATTATAAATTATGTGCAAAGTTTGTCAATGAAAGCTCAAGGAGCTGAAGAGAAATTTGATTCCTCTCTCTCCAATCATGTTGTTTGTGTGCATAAAAGTGATTTTTGGGATGTTTTGGAAGAAATATCAGATTTGGGAATTGATCCATTCACCCTCATTGATCTAGAGCTTCCAGCAAATTCCTACTTGATTGCTTGCACCAATTCTCAAATTTTTATTGAAGAAGGAGAAAATAGTGCATCTGTTAGATTTTTAACATTAAGCTAGCATTATATTAGGATATTTAACTTAGAGAATAACAAGCACAGTAATCAAACATAAGAGACAATGAACACAGTGTTTTTCCTCAGGGAAACCATAAATGGAGAAAACCCCACAACTTCCTCAGAGATAGAATCAACACCAAAAGTAAAACTCCAAAACAGTAAGATGATCTCCCAACAGTAGTAACCTCTTTCTTCCTAGCCCCAGTGTCTTCTTCTTCCTCGGCTATTTGCTACAACTGAGTGTGAATGAGTGTGTGTTAAATAGAGAGGCTAGCTCTCTATTTATACTAATTCCCGACTTGACTAAACCCTACCAGGGCCGACTTCTCTAGGAGAGTCTAATAACCCTAGTGCCCCAGAACTACGGGGACTTTAACCCTTGATCAATAGGAGGGTTACCCACAATGACTTGACATGACTTGTTTACATTATAGAACCTCCTGATAGGAACATCGGGGCATGACATAACTCAAGTACATTATAGACACATCTTGGAATAAACACCGGGGTACAATACATAAGATATACAAGTGAATACATTCTGAAGTTACAATTACATCAACACTCCCTCTTAACTAGGAAGGTATTCTCTCAACACAATTTATTAGCACAATTCTTCTTCTCTGTATCATCTGGATCATCATCGAGTCCTAGTCATCTTCAAGTCATCTTCATCTTTGGATTATCTTCATCTTCAAGTCATCTTCATCTTCGGATCTGGATCATCACTGGATCTGGATCATCATCACTGGATCTGGATCATCATCACTAGATCTGGATCATCACTGGATCTGGATCATCATCATTGGATCTAGATCATCACTGGATTTGGATCATCACTGTTGGATCATCATCACAGGTGCTATCTCATGATTCTTCTCGTCATAGGAAGTTCTACAGAGCCAACCCTTTTTCATGCTGGTTGTAGGTCTAGCCTCCATGTAGGTCTTCTTCAGCGCTTATATCTGACACCAAGTCAGAATGGCCCGCCCAACACTTATATTTGACCATGAGAGGAACACATCCAGCACCATGTTATAAAGGCATGCCCAACACTCACATTTGATCATGTAGGAACCAATCCTATAATCACATCAGAAAGGCCAAGAACTCACATCCGATCATGCGGGAACACATCCCACAACCCTATCGGAAAGGATCAGCACTTATATCTATCCATGCGGGAACACATCCTGCAACCATGCTAAAAAGGCTTTGCACTTACATCCAACCATGCGGGAACACATCCTACAACCATGCTGGAAGGGCTCTACACTTACATCCAACGATGCGGGAACACATCCTGCAACCATGCTAGAAAGGCTCTGCACTTACATCCAACCATGCGAGGACACACCCTACAACCATGCTAGAAAGGCTCTCAACCCCAGGTTGAGGGTTCCTAGTAACTGACCAGGTGCCTCCATTCTCCAAGAGAATGGCATCAACCCTTATATCTGATCAAGTGGGAACACATCCCTCAATCACATCAGAATGGCCATGCACTCATATCTAATCATGTGGGAACACATCCCACAGTCATATCAGAATGGCCCTCAGTCCTAGACCAAGTATTCCTGGTAACTGACCAGGCACCTCCATTCCAAGAATGGAAATAGCCCTTATATCTGATCATGTAGGAACCAATCCTACAGTCATATCAGAATGGCTCAACACTCATATCTGACATGGAAGGAACCAATCCTCTCACCATGACAGAATGGCTCAGCCCTTACATCTGACCATGGAAGGAACCAAACCTCTCACCATGTCAGAATGGCTCACGGACTCATCACTTCCCCTTGGAAGGAACCTCAATCTGGAGAACACCAAGCTTCTCCTTGAAGTACTCAAACTTCACTCTAGCCAATGGCTTCATCAACACATCAGCTATCTGTTCGTCCGTCGTAACATGTTGGAGCTTCATTGCTCCCCTCTGCACCATATCCCTGATATAGTGATATTTGATCTCAATATGCTTTGACTTGTCATGGAACACTGGGTTCTCTGACAACTTCACACAACTCTGGTTGTCGCAATATATACAAGTAGCATCTAACTAGAGATCAAATAAATCAGACAGTATCTTCCTTAGCCATACTGCCTCACAACTAGCTGTACAAGCTACGACATACTTTGCTTCAGCTATACTCAGTGCCACACAAGATTGCTTCCTACTAAACCAAGAGATCACACTTGATCCCATATTGAAGGAACACCCTGAAGTGCTCTTCCTATCGATGGCACTGCTTGCCCAATCTGAATCAACATAACCCTCCAGGTTAATCTTCTGATTTGCCTCATACTTGAGCCCATAATCAACTATACCCCTCAGGTACCTCAGAATATGCTTTGCAGCAATCAAGTGAACATGTATCGGATCTGTCAAGAACTGGCTCAAGGTGTTCATAGCAAAGCAAATATTTGGTCTCGTGTTCATCAGGTACATCAAGGACCCAATCATCTGATGATACATCGTAGCATCAACCGCTTCTGATGAAGCATCACTCAATAACTTCAGGTTTGATGCCATAGGTGTGGTCATGGCCTTGCAGTCCATCATCCTGAAACTCTTTAGGATCTCTATTGTATATTTCCCTTGTCCCAGGGAAATTCCATCTACATTCTGCCACACCTCCATGCCTAGAAAATAATGAATCATACCCAAGTCCTTCATTTTGAACTCGGCAGCAAGCTTCCTCTTCGTATCAGCAATCAACCCATCCATGCCTGTTACAAACAGATCATCTACATACAGTAGGAGCATCACTAGGTTGCCATCTTCAACCTTGTAGTAAAGGTTGGAATCTGCTTAACTCTTGGTAAAGCCTAAACTGGATAGAAAGTTGTCAATTCTTTTGTACCATGTCCTGGGTTCCTGTTTCAAACCGTACAAGGATTTATTTAATCTACACAGATGATACTCCCTATCATGTGTCTCAAAATCGAGTGGTTGTTCCACATATACTTCCTCTTCCACTACACCATTCACGAAAGCAGTCTTGACATCCATCTGGTGTATCTTCCATTTCATCACTGTAGCCAGGGAAAGTACTAATCTAATGGAAGTGTATCTAGCTACAGGTGAAAAATTTTATTCATAGTATATTCCTTCTTTTTGGGAGAAACCACGAGCAACAAATCTTGCTTTATATTTTTCTATGCTACCATTTGTAGCATGCTTGATCTTGTAGATCCATTTGGAAGTTACAACTGACTTCCCTTCTGGTCTTGGGACAACATACCAAACATCATTCTTCTTGATCAATTGATACTCTCCGATCATAGCATCCTTCCATTCTTTTCATTCTGCCGCTTCTTCATAATTGGAAGGTTCTTTATCGATGAAATAACATAATAAAGCTACATATCCAGTGCAGGATTTGGATCTCTTTCTTTCTCTGCGATTCTCTTCTGGAGCCCCATATCTTTCCACACCTTGGATAGCTTCTTGTACCCAAGCAGGTTTCCTCTTATGAGGATTCTTCTTTTGAGGTGGATCTATAGGTTCTTGTGGTTCTTCAAATTCTCGATCTTCTTCTTGAGTTTCTTCGTTCATGGTTGTATCATGAATTCTGGGTGCTTCTGTTTTTTCAAGTTCTTCAGCAGGTCTCTTTCTGGATTTGTTGTAAGCTGAGTCTTCATCAAATGTCACATCCATGTTGATGTCGATATTCTTGAATACTGGGAAGTATATTCTATAAGCCTTCAAGCTTTTAGAGTATCCCATAAATATACCCTTCTTTCCTGAAGGATCTAATTTAGTTCTCCTCTCTTTTGGAATGTATATGTACACTGGACAGCCAAATATTTTGAGATGGCTGACTTCTCTTTTCTTGCCGGAAAAGACTTCTTCATGTGTCTTGTTCTTGAGTACTCTGTGTGGAGTACGGTTCTGTACAAACACCGTTGTTCTAGTAGCTTCTTCCCATAGATGTATAGGAAGATCTTGATCATGAAGCATTGCTCTTGCAGCTTCCATGATAGTTCTATTCTTCCTTTCTGCAATCCCATTCTGTTGTGGATTATATGGAGTGGACAACTCCCTCTTAATACCCGAGTCTTTGCATAACTCTTTGAATTCATTTGATGTGAATTCTTTGCCATTATCTAATCGAAAATTCTTGATCTTCTTTTTAGTGTGGTTCTCGATCAAGGCTTTGAATTCCTTGAACTTGCTGAATACTTCATCTTTTTTCTTCATGAAGTAAATCCATGTCTTCCTAGAAAATTCATCAATAAAGGAAACATAGTATACATACCCACTTAATGAAATTGATGACATTGGACCACAGACATTAGAGTGGATGATTTCCAAGATTCATTTTTCTTTGCTCTCGCTACTTGGAAATGTCTTCTTTGTGTTCTTTCCTTTCGCACATCCTTTGCAGACTCCGTCATGTTTTGCTTGAATTTCTAGAATACCTTCAACAGCTTTTCTTGCAAGTGGTAGTGCTCTGTAATGCACATGTGCAAGCCTTCTATGCCAAAGTTCTTTTGGCTCTATTGTGTCATGGACCAAGGCTTGTTTTGGATGGCCCTTCAATTTGTATAGTCCTCCTTCTTGTTCCCCAATCACTATTGCACCATTAATAGTCTTTCCCTTTGGCCATCTATAAATGCAACCCTCATTCCTTTTGCATCTAATGCATATATGGAGAGGAGGTTCTTCTTTAGTCCTGGTACAAAGAATACTTCCTTCATTGCCATAGAATTTCCAGAGTCTAGCTTATAGGAGGATTCCCCACTACCTTTTATTGGATACTAGTAGTAATCTCCGAGCTTCACCTTCTGAGGTGATTCATGTTCTGATAGTTTCACAAAGGATTCCTTGAATCCTGTCATATGCTTGGAATCCCCACTGTCTATAATCCAATCATTGCTTCCATGAGTAATGTTTCCTGTGAGAGCGGAAATCAATACATATTCTTCATCACTTGAAGAATCTTCACTTTCATATCTGGTTCTTTTTGTGGAAGGTTCATCCTCCTCTACAACATGAGCATGATGTCTTTTCTTGTTTCCCTTCTTCTTATGGGAGTTAATCTTGTTTCTAGGAAAGTCTTTGGCAAAGTGTCCTCTTTCATCACATGTATAGCATCTTAATTTAGATAAGTCATTTCTAATGTTATCTTTATGGTGAAAGGTCTTACCTATGGAGTGATGAGAGTTTCTTCTGCTTTTCTTAGAGTGAACTGTGAGAGCTTGATCTTCACTTCCCATCTTATTTTCTCGAGCTGCTATCCGAGCTTCTTCTTGAGAGCATTCTTCCCATAGTCTATTGAACTTGACTAACTTCTTTCTGGCATAGATTCCTTGAATAAAGGAGTCCCATGATCTAGGGAGACCATTCAAGGTGGTCATTACAATATCTGCATTTTCCACTTCTTCATCTACTGCTTCCAGCTGTTCCTTGATCTGAGATACCCTTGTATAGTATGACTAGATGGTTTCTGCATTCTGGATCTTTAGATTCTTCAGTTGGTTTCTCAAAGTCATCTTCTGGTTTATGTTCTTCCCTTCAAATAATTTGGTTAGGGAATCAAAAATAGCTTTAGGTATATTTAGGGAGGACACCTGTGGTATGAAGTGATCCTTGATTGAATCAGCAATAATCCTCTTTTCCATAACCAACTTCTTCTTGTGTAAGGCCTTAGCCTCATCTCCCTCTGGAACTGGAACCTCCTCACTGATATAGGAGTCCAACTCATTTTCTTCTAGGACCAGGGAGATCCTATACTTCCAAGCTCAGAAGTTATCAGCTCCCTCAAGCTTTTCATCAAGCTTGGTATGATGAGACATCTTAACTGAGAACCTCAAATGGAAATACAAAATATTTAGATCTTACCAGGTCAAGATGTCAGATCTGGATTTGGAGCTGAAATTCTGTAGTGTTGGTTCAGGAGCATATTAGGGTTTTGCTTTTCCAGAGTTCTATCCAACCAACTGCTTTGATCTTGATCTCTGAACTTTGATTTTCGGGAGGAGATCAATACAGGCCTGGGCTCACTGAAAAATTCCACTTCTGTGGAAAGCCCTAATTTTCGGTAGCAGTGTCGTGTCCAAAACTGAAAAACCTCAGAATTGGATTCTTCTTCGATAGAAAGATGCGCCCTAGGGAGGAGAGTTATTCCAACCTTCTTTTGCTGAAGATATGTGGAGAGATATCCACAAAGTAGGAAGCCCTAGTTCCTGCAACTGCATAGTGTCTTCTTCTCAGGTTAGCTCTGATACCATGTTAGATTTTTAACATTGAGCTAGCATTATATTAGGATCTTTAACTGAAAGAATAACAAGCACAGCAATCAAACACAAGAGACAATGAACACAGTGTTTTTCCTTGGGGAAACCATAAATGGAGAAAACCCCACAACTTCCTCAAAGATAGAATCAACACCAAAAGTAAAACCCCAAAATAGTAAGATGATCTCCCGACAACAGTAACCTCTTTCTTCCTAGCCCCAGTGTCTTCTTCTTCCTCAGCTATGCACTACAACTGAGTGTGAGTGAGTGTGTGTTAAATAAAGAGGTTAGTTCTCTATTTATACTAATTCTTGACTTGACTAAACCCTACTAGGGCCGACTTCTCTAGGAGATTCTAATAACCCTAATGCCTCAGAACTACGGGGACTTTAACCCTTGATCAATAGGAGGGTTATCCACAATGACTTGACATGGCTTGTTTACATTATAGAACCTCCCGATAGGAACATCGGGGCATGACATGACTCAAGTACATTACAGACACATCCTGAAATAAACATTGGGGTACAATACATAAGATATACAAGTGAATACATTCCTAAGTTACAATTACATCAACAACATCTACCATCTCAATGGTGCACTTGGAACCTTTGTTCCTCATTCTTGGATATGATATCACCTTATTTAGTTTGAATTTCAAGTTTCAAGAACTTTTAGCCATGATTGTGACTGTTCTCATAAGTATTGGTGTGAAAACACAAGCACCTCAAGTCTCTTTCAAACTTGTTCCTGGGGATTCAATGGCAGTTTCTTCTCATGAGTTTTCTTATATGAAATATTGTGATTTCATGAACATTTTGAAAGCTAGATCAGATTATATATCTCACACATTCATTCTCCTTAGTCTCATGTATTCTCCTCACATGATCACATGCTCATCTCCTCATAGTAAAGATGGAGACCTCTTGCATTCGCTTGGACACTCGCTCCTCACATCTGGAGCTGAATTTATATCACATAGTTCAATGTTCAAAGCTGCAACATATCAGTTGCTTGGGTTTACCTCACATGGTTTTAATTCTCAGACACTTTTTATCTCTTGTCATACTATCTCAGTTGCTCTACATGGTCCCATAATTTATTATGAAGTTGTCTATGTTCTTGATTTAGTTGAGTAGATTCATGTTCTTCCAAGGAAGAAAAGTCCTCTAGACATAATCATTTAATTTGGAGAGGTTCACATGCATAGTCCTAGGTTACTAGTGCACACAAGGACCATCACACTACAGTACTGCTCCACAGAGATGCAGATTGCATAAAAAATTTCACAAACTTTTACTCGAGAAGATTTTTTTCTCTTAGTATGAAAGCTTGATCTTGATTTTCCTCCTTATTTTGAGGGGGGGGGAGGTTCCCATGAGGTTTTCCCCATTTCCTCAGTTTTGTTAAGCAATTATTATTTTTTGCATTTATATTGTATGGGTTCCCTTTGGTCTTAGTTTCCAGGGCCCAGGTTGTCCAAAGTCAGGATTAAGGGGGGGTGTTGGGATTATTATTAATCCTCCATTTGACCACATAGTACATTTGTCCATTTTCCTAGATTATGAGGTCTTCATCACTCCAATAGTGCATGGGGGACACACCTTGGGGACATATGTCACTTACTGCACCTAATTGCATGAGTTTGGGTGCCCCAGGGACCAATCCCTATAATTTAGGAACCCACTTTGAGTTCCACCAGCAGTCTCCAGCAGTTGACTCTAGTAGGGATTTAGTTAAGTCCAATTATGCTTTGATTCCCATCAGTTAGATCACTCTCAACCATCCTAGCTCTAGTTTCCATGATTAAGGGGAAGTAGGGTGTATTTGCTCACCTACCCTCATCAGTTAACTGGTTGTGAACTATTTTAGTGATCTAGAGTTGCATTAGTGAGCTCTGATGGTGATTTTGCCACATAGAGTTAGCTTCGGATTCAGTTTGAGTTGGTAGATTCGAATCCTATATTAGGTATTTGAATTCTCCTATATGTATTACCATTGTCTTACTTAATTATATACTGATTAATGGATTATGATTATTATTCCAATTATTGGTCTCATGAGTGTTTTATCTTCCATGAATTATTGATTTGAGTTAATCAATTCTTTTCTATCTTCTACAATCTCATTCTCCATTTGAATTTTGCAGGTTTGATAATCCTATGCTTCATTGATTTTTACAAGAACAATGTAATTCAATGTGGGGTTATCCAAGAGAAAAATTATAAGATGGGTTTTTCATGTCATCAAAATACAATGGAGTATGTTGTTACAACTATTGCAAGGAAATATCAAGATAGGGGTTTGGAAAAAGGTG
This sequence comes from Pseudotsuga menziesii, assembly GCA_001517045.1. NCBI lineage: Eukaryota > Viridiplantae > Streptophyta > Pinopsida > Pinales > Pinaceae > Pseudotsuga > Pseudotsuga menziesii. The sequence goes on along the minus strand of LPNX010747209.1, from coordinate 91,357 downwards.
TGGATATTATTTGAGGATGTTCTAAGAAGGATAAAGATGGGAATGGAAACTATAATCTAAACTCTAATTGGAAAACATATTCAAGGCCTTCAATAAGAGCCAAGGTGTCACATCCCCTCTCCCTCGGGGAGGGGGCGAATAACCTAGGTTTGATGCCACACTGTCACGTGTGCCCAACGTGCCCATACACCTGACTAATATGCATAATAACTTAAAATTTATTTCTTATTCTTTTAAACATAGTCATGGGTCATGTAACATCCTTTAACATTCATTCTGCAGCTTAAAATCCACTATAACAGTCATTTTGTAGCTCATAGATCCACTATGTAATGAGAAAATTCATTTTTTCCTTGAACCTGAATTTTCTTCCTTCCGTATTTTGCCTTCTGCCTTCCACATTCCTCAATGTGGCTTTTGGCAGGAGGAACTCTTCCAATCGCCACTATGATTTCTCACCTTTCTGCTTTCCTCCATCCGCTTTTCGTGGCGGGTTCTGGGTAGTGGAAACCCAACTTATGACGGAGTCATTTATTATACTTCTGCCTTCTGCATTCCACTGTAGACTTCAAGTAGAGAAAAGTAAAGATGCGTCATAGCCAATTGTTCACCTTCTGCTTTCCACTCTCCGCCTTCTGCGACGGATTCCAGATCACGGAAAACACTTTTTACCTTAGAATTTTTGGCTATTTTTCGCTTCCACCTTCTGCAAGCGGATTCTGGGGTGCAGAAACACTTAAGTCAGATGCATTCTAACTCTGTAACCAGGTTTCTAGCCTCCATGAACTTGAGAAAAATTCATTGGAACCAAAAATCATATGCAGAAGTAAAACGCAGGAAAGCCTAACAACAGTAAACTCTACTTGAATCTTTAGCAAGCATTCAACACATTCATAATAATTCTTAAACAAATACATTACAGAATTGATATAGAGAATATGTATCTTGAATATGAAGATGTACCGCAACTAGCTATGTCACTGCAACGTTGCACCCAACCATAGGCTTGTTGTGTTCATCAATATATCAACACAACTGCCACCCCCGATCTGGGCATGATTTCCACAAGGAACTAGGTAGCAACAGGATCACACATAGCCATAACACATCAAACACTTACAAACCAACCTACCGTTGGGTTTATCAGGTTGTTCATCCTAGCCAACATACGATTGGGTTTATCAGGTTGTTAAGCCAAGCCAACACACCATTGGGTTTACCAGGATACTCAGGCAGTGGTTCACACATGGCCAAATGCACATCAAGACACAGCCAAGCCAACTAATAGTTGGGTTTATAAGGATGTTCAACCAAGACAATATAAAATTGGGTTTATCAGGCTCCATCCAATCCAACATACAATTTGGTTTATCAAGGTGACAACCAAGCCAATCTACATTTGGGTTTCTCAGGCTACTAAGGCAATGGAAAGGAAGAATTGTTAAGCTAGTGAGCTCATTCATAGAGCTAGGGACACCTTCACAGTATCTATATGACCTGGCATCCACAATACCTACACACCCAACACAAGGAAGTATCCCCTCCTCTGCTACACAGTCCCTCGAGCCATACCTTCCCTTCTAGTTCTCTTCAGGGTGTGCATAGAATATTCACCATCCACTCTTATCTTTTTGTGAGGTTACTCTCTTCAATAGGTTTATCAACCCTATTGTGCATTTCTTCCACTCATAAGTATTGCATACAGTTCAGACCTAAACCAGGGTTCACATAACAAGAAACCACGAGGTAACACATAAAAATAGGGTTCCACTCTGTAACAAAGACAACTAGGGTTCCATACCACTCTACAATACAGACAAACAAGGTTCCAGCCAAAGATAGATGAAGAGATACACTGTAAAACACAAAACAAATGCCTTTGCTCGATGAGGAAGAACGAACGATGGAGAACTCTCAATTCCTCCAAAACAATGAACCTTTCTGGTGAATGAGGGATAAGGAATGGGTAACTCGGGCACACATTTTTTAGGTGTTTACTTGCCCCATAAGCAAGAATATGGGTTCCTAGATACTGCAGGATTTCCTAGGCATGACATTGACTGCCATACATCTCCCTGCCCAAGGCATTAACTGCCTCAACCAAATTCTAGAAGAATTGAATGATTGAGTGCAGAGGACAAAAAGGGTAGCTAAGCGTTGATGGGTTCTCCCATTAACATCTAGCCTCACCCTATGGGTTAGGGGTTTGAATAAATCCCCTCCCTATTCCTTGTGAAATCATTCCCCCATCTCTTTCGTCACCTTGCATATCTAGTTGTGGTATTTTATTAAATTGCATATTTACATGATGTCTCAAAATATACTATACCTGACTAGCACCATAACCATCAGAATCAACCTTGATCCTCGATAAACAAAACACCAAATCGATGGTAGGGCCTTGGCCTTGAGCTTCTTGCCATGATTTAATAACAATATTTACATCATGTACAATTTTAATACCATGGGGTCAAAACCGGGGTGTTACATTCCCCTCCCCCTTACATTGTCCTCAGTGCTCTGCAAAATTGAACAAAAATGGGTGTGCCACTCTCATGGCATCCTCCAGATCCCATGTAGCCTCATCAGGACCATGGTGCTTCCATTGCACCTTTACCTGTCCAATAGCTCGGTTCCGTAGCACTATGACCTTCTTGTCGAGGATGCAAAATGGCTCAGTTTGGAACTCTCCCTCGGGTTCGACCTGGATCACATCCCAATTAATCACATGGTTAGGATCATGTACCTATTTATTAAGAAAGAACATGAAAAACATTATGAACTCTAGTGCTAGTAGGAAATGCAAGTCTATATGCAACTGGCCCTATTCTTTCAAGCACTTTAAATTTACCACAATATCTAGGTGACACCTTCACACAACTCCCAAGCTTCAAGGAACTCTTTTTTGGCCTCACTCTAAGAAAACATGACTCCCATCACTGAACTCCCTGTGCACTCTATTCTTATCTGCATAGCTCTTCTATCTATCTTGGGATGCTTTCAAGTTCTGCCTAATTATTGCAACCTCTTACTCCATTTCCTTAAGCAATTCTGGAACTGGAAAAGGTTGCAACAAACCTATTGGGTGTTGATGTTCAACCTTCACCCACTGACATTTCATGCACTTAGAAATATACTCAGAAATTTCCTTTTTCATTCCTGGCCAAAAACACTGCTTTATGGATGTAGCAATTGTTTTCTAATATCTTGGGTGACCAGAATATGGATCTTGATGGATCTCATCCATAACAATCCTCCTCAAGTCTACCACATTTGGATTATAAATTCTATTCTTATAAGTAATAAGTTCGTCTCCTTCCAATTGATATCCTTCGTACTTCCTTTCAAGGTTTTGCTACTGCAACTTGTCCTTTATTTGCACATACACTTCATCCTCAGAAATATGGTTAATAATCTGTTGCCTCAAATCTGGTTGGAAAGTACTAAGAGATGCCACATGCATTTCATGTACCTTCTTGCTGAGTGCATCATCTACCTTGGTTTCTTTTCCCTTTATGTGTTTGATTTCAAAATCAAATTCACACAAAAATTCCAACCATCTATATTTCCTAGCATTTAAAGATGGTTGATTGAATAATGTCTCCACATTTTTAGAGCATGTAATATGGATGCAAGTTCTAAATCACGAGTAGCATAGTTCTTCTCATGCTCCTTCAACTTTTTTGACTCATAGCATACCATGTGGTTGTCTTTCATAAGAACTCCTCCAAGTGCTCGATTGCATGCATCGATACACACCACAAAGTCTTTTTCTGGGTCTGAAATTTTCAAAATTGGTGCACTCGTAAGAAGATTCTTCAACCTTTGGAAGCTTTCTTGACATCTTGGTGTCCATTCAAACTTTATCCCTTTCTTTTGCAAGTAAGTGATTGCATGTGCGACCTTGGAGAATCCTTCAATGAACCTCCTATAGTACTTGGAAAGTACCATAAAGGATCTCACATCTGTCAAATTTCTTGGAGTTGGCCAATTCATAACGGCCTCAATCTTCTCAGGATCCATAGATATTCCTTCGTCTGAGATAATGTGACCCAAATAATGAATTTTATCTTTATAAAATTCAATTTTCTCAACTTTTCATACAACTTATGCTCCCTTAGAAATTCCAATGCCATTCTCAAGTGTTCCTCATGCTCTTCTTCATTCTTAGAATAAATAAGAATGTCATCTAGGAAGACAAGAACAAACTTGTCCATATACTTGCTAAAAACACTATTCATGAGACACATGAATGTAGTTGGTGCATTTGTGAGACCAAATGGTACAACCACAAACTCATAGTGCCCATACCTTGTTCTAAATGTTGTCTTATGAATATCTTCCTCTTTGATTCTTACCTGAGGGTAACCAAACCTGAAGTCAATTTTTGAAAATACCTTTGCTCCTCTCATTTAATAAAAAAGGTCATCAATTCGAGGTAAAGGGTATTTATTCTTCATAGTGATTTTGTTCAATTTCCTATAGTTAATACATAACCTGAGTGTCCCATCTTTATTTTTCACAAATAGAGCTGGTGCTCCCCATGGGGACACACTCGGCCTGATATATTTCTTTCCTAGCAACTCCTGCAATTGCATTTTTAGCTCTAGCAATCCTGCTGCACTCATCATGTAGGGTGTCTTGGACACTGGTGTCGCTCCAGGCATAAGGTCAATTGTAAAATCAATGCCGCTTTTCAGAGGAAGCCCTTGAATCTCATCAGGAAAAGCATCCTTGAATTCTTTTAATACATGAAAGTCCTCCAACCTAGGAGTTTCATTATCCATTTCCTCCAAAACATGGGTTGCATACAATCTACAACCTTTCCTACACAACTTCTTCATCTGCATTGCTGAAATCTGCCTAACATAAATCACCTTTGGAATGCCTCTTACAACCCTTGGGTTTCCTTCTTCATCCATGCATTCAAATGCCTTGTTGTAACAGTCAAGCTTAACTCTGTGTGCTTCTAAATAGTCCATTCCAATGAGAATATCATAGGAACCAAGTGGAAGAATATTCAAGTTTGCATAAGTTAATAGCACATCCATCTCTAATGGACATTTCTCTACTACTTCACTAACTTTTCTCTTAGTTCCAGTGGCTAGTTGAACTAACCTTGATTTGATATGCTTTAACTTCTTAAAAGCACAAATCTCAACAATTTTAGGAGTAATATAACTGTGAGTAGATTGTGGATCAATCAAAATAGGAATAGATTGCTTAGCAATCTTACCTTCAACTTCAACCACAATTGATTGATGATCTGTCTATCGGTCCTCTAGTGCTGCATAGATTCTAGGAATGGTCCTCAACACTTATGTTGACGTATTTGTAACTTTGGAATGTATTCACTTGTATATCTTATGTATTGTACCCTGATGTTTGTTCTGGGAAGTATCTATAATGTAATTGAGTCATGTCATGCCCCGATGTTCCGATCAGGAGATTCAATAATGTAAAAAAGTCATGTAAATTCATTGAGGCTAGCCCTCCATTGTAAGTTGGGGCAATAGTCCCCACAATTGTGTCAAGGTTAACCCTCCTTGTTGATCGGAGGGCAAGGTCCCCACAGTTGTGGGGCACTAGGGTTATTAGACTCTCCTAGAGATGTCGGCCCTAGTAAGTAATTATTAAGTGGGGTTGACATGTTGAAGTGGACATTAAGTGAACGGAAGAATATAAATAGAGAATGAGCCTCTCTATTTATCACACACACACTTACTCATTGGGGCGCATGAGTGAGAGAGGAGAAGCTCTCTCAAGTGAGAGAGAGAGAACAAGCTGTTGGAGATAATACTTATGTTTTTGGGTTTTACTGCTGCCATTGGTGCTCATTCTATCTCAGAGGAAGTTTTGGGGTTTTCTCCTTTATGGTTTCCCTGAGGAAAATTCTTTGTGTCTCTTGTCTCTTGTGTTTATTGTTGTGCATGTTATTCTCTTAGATAAGATGCTAAGATCATATTGCTTAAATGATAAAAATCTAACATGGTATCAAAGCTAACCTGAGAAGAAGACACTGTGCAGCTATAGAAGCTAGGGATTCTTACTTTTTGGGTCTCTCTCCACAATCCATCAACAAAAGAAGGCTAGGCTAACTCTCCATTGAAGGGCGCATATTTCTGTCGAAGCAGAATTTGATTCCGGGCATTTTCAGTTTTTGGTGCTGAAAATTAGGGCTTTTTACAAAAGAGGAATTTTTGAGTGAGCCCAGCATAGGATTTGTCTCCTCATCAAAATCTAAGTTTAGAGACCTATTTCAATATTTTTGGTAGGGTGAAACTTCGGGAAAGTCAAACCCTAGTTTGACCCCGGGCCTGAAAAACCTTAAAATACTGAAACTGATATTTTTGGTAGATTCTCTATATCTTGATATTGGACAAGGATCAGGTGCCAAAAATTCCACAAGTCGAAGATAAATTCCTGATGTACATTGTATCCAAGTTTCAGCCTCTAATTCATTATATTCTAGGAGATATGATTCCTCCAAGTTAGGGTTCCATCCTCTCTCAGGATTCCTCCCCAAACAGGACACCTAGGGAGAATTGATATATATCGAGATACGAAGGTCCAAATGAAATTTATAAAGATTTTCCAGAAAGGGCATGGGCTGTACTTTCTGTGGTAAAATTTTCAGACCCTGACGATGAAACAATGACACATGGAATTCAGTAAAACTTCGCTATGTTGAACAATCCTGAAATGGATCACCCTGGGAAAATGCTCATAAGTCCCAATTGGTGAAACGAATTCTGATGAAACATATGGTGTTGGAACAAGGACAGATGAGGATACCATAGTACGACATTTCACACATAGAGGAGTAGTAATTTTAGACATACCACAGAAATAGTATCAAGAATTTGGTAAACTAGGGCTTCCTGTTCAGGGAGCTTCCCTGCACTGTTTTCAGAAAATGAGTACATTGGATAGCTCACCTTGAAGAGGTATATATTTATATCCAATCAAATATGAAAGATTCCAATTTTTTAAAATTAGGGTTTCTCTGACAAACCCTAGATCAGCCAGCTCTGGAACCAGGACAGACACCTCAATCGGTAAGATCTAATCTTTTGCTATTTACAACTGAGGTTCTTATTTCAACATGACTAATCACACCAGATTGATGACAAGCTTGGTGAGGCTGACAACTTCCAAGCATGGAAGTATAGGATCCCACTAGTTCTTGAAGGAAATGAATTGGACACCTACATAAGTAGAGAGGTTCCAGTTCCAGAGGGAGATGAGGCTAAAAGCCTTACACAAGAAGAACTTGGTCAAGGCCAAGAATATCATTGCTGATTCAATCAAGGATCACCTTATACCCCAAGTGTCTTCCCTAAAGACACTGAAAGAGATGTTTTATTCCTTGACCAAGCTATTTAAAGGGAAGAACATAAATCAAAAGATGACTTTGAGAAACCAGTTGAAGAATGTGAAGATCCAGAATGCTGAGACCATACAATCATACTTTACAAGGGTCTCTCAAATCAAAGAACAACCTGAAGCAGTAGAAGAAGAAGTGGAGAATGCAGAAGTTGCGATAACCACCTTGAATGGCCTCCCAGGATCATGGGATTCATTCATTCGAGGAATGTGTTCCAGAAGGAAGTGATTACTTTTAGCAGACTTTGGGAAGAGTGCACACAAAAAGAAGCTTGACTCATAATAAGAGAAGAGGAAATGGGAGCAACTGAAGATCAAGCTCTCACGATTCAAAGAAGATCCCCCAAGTGATGAGGAATATGAAGGACTGAATTCTTGAAGAGCCTCTTATCCATATTGAGCATTTGTATAAGAAATGATGATGTCTTGAATGAAGAAGATGATGAAGCAGAAGGCTCAAGAAGGAGTCTACCCATGAAACAAATAAATATAAGTATTTCATTGTCATTTCATAGATTGTTTTGTTATGCATTTGTCTATATTCAGTTGATGTATTATGCATGATAGAATGTTTGCATTAATGATAGTATACTACTAATATGCATGTGATGGGCAAGTAGCTCATGGTGCTATACAACTCTCCATTGCTACTTATCTAGAATGAAACCTCTTTGATGACATATTGGATTAGTGCACAATCTCAATGTTGTCTTGGTAGAGATGGAATGCATCTAGAAAGTTTCCGTGAGATATGGATGAATGTTGTATTGGCTAAAATAGTTGCATGATCATATATCTTGATGAAAAAGAATTTTTCATTATGAGTATACATTTTGAAATGTTTCTAACCATAAAACTAATGCATTTGACTTGTAGGAAAAATCGCGTACAATCACCTACAAGAAGGATGAGACTTGTTCCGAAGAACAAGTGATGATAGTTCGAGAAATAATCCAAGAATGAAGAATAATATGATGAATGCAGCAACATCATTGATGCAGAACCTTCTAGCTATGAAGAAGCAGCCAAGAAGAAAGGGAAGACCAGTTCAAGAAGAATGATGTCTAGGATGCAGTATCGAGACCTGAAGGGAAGTTTGTAGTTCCATCATGCAGTAGATGGAAACATTGTGGGATACAAGGAAAGATTCGTGGCACGAGGCATAGACCATGAAGGACTTGGATATGATGCACTACTTTCTAGGCATGGAGGTGTGGACAAGGGAAGTATGTAGTAGAGATCCTGAAGAGGTTCAGGATGATGGACTGCATGGCCATAACCACACCTATGTCATTGAACCTGAAGCTACTGAGTGTTTCTTCGTCAGAGTCGATTGATTCCACGATGTATCGTTAGATGAGTTGTTCCTTGATGTACCTGATGAATACAAGACCAGATATTTGCTTTGCTATGAACACATTGAGACATGTTCACCTGATGGTTGCAAAGCATGTAGTGAGGTACCTAAAGGGTATAGTTGAATATGAGCTCAAGTATGAGGTGAATCAAAACATTAGCCTGGAGGGTTATGTGGATTCAGATTGGGCAGGCAGTGCCATTGATAGGAAGAACACTTCTTGGTGTAGCGAGAATTAGTCCTGTGTGGCACTGAGTACATCCGAGGCAAAAGATGTTGCCACTTACTATTTGGGAGTTAGTATGTTTGCTTTGAAAAATACTATTTGATTTGGTTGTCCTGACTTGCATTTTTGTATGATGCAGAGAGGAGCAATGATCCAAATCGAGATCTCTCAAAAGAGGGAGTTCTAGCATAGTTAGTGAGACAAGTTGTCTGAGCATAAATCCAGGTGAAGCTTGTAGGTTGCTCAGATGTAATCAGTCCTGTAGATTGTCCTCCGGTGTAATAGGTCCTGCCGAAGCTTGCAGGTTATCCTTGGAAGTAATCAGCCCTGATGTGATTCTATGCTAGAAATGGCCAGACTGAAGTTTGATTACTTCAAGGAGAAGCTTGGTGTTCTCTAGATTTAGGTTCCTTCTAAGGCGAAGTGATGAGTCTGTGAGCCCTTCTGACATGGTGAGAGGATTGGTTCCTTCCATGGTCAGATGTAAGTGTTGTGGCCCTTCTGACATGGTGGAAGCTTGAGCTTCACATGGTCAGATATAAGTACAAAGATGCTCTGATGTGATTGTGGGTTGTGTTACCACATGATCAGTGCAGAGCCATTCTGATGTGATTGAGGGATGTGTTCCCACATCATCAGATATAAGTGCTGAAGGCCATTCTCTGGTAGAATGGAGGCACTTGGTCAGTTACTAGGAATACTCAGCTTAGTACTAAGAGGCCATTCTCTAGGAGAATGGAGGCACCTGGTCAATTACCAGGAATACTCAGCTTAGTGCTAAGAGGCCATTCTCAGGGAGAATGGGGGCACCTAGTCAGTTACCAAGAATAATCAGCTTAGTGCTGAGAGGAAATTCTCTAGGAGAATGGAGGCACTTGGTCAATTACCAGGAATACTCAGCTTAGTGTTGAGAGGCCATTCTTTGGGAGAATGGAAGCACCTGGTCAGTTACCAAGAATAATCAGCTTAGAGATGAGAGCCCTTCTGACATGTATGTTGGATTGGTTCCTCACATGGTCAGATGTAAGTGCAAATCCCTTCCATGGATGGTAGTAGTTGTGTCCTACCATGACACTGGTTGTAAGTTTTGGGGCCTTCCACAGATGATAGTAGTTGTTTCCTATCATGCTGATGGTTGTAAGTGCTGGGCATTTTCATAGATGATAGTAGGTGTGTTCTATCATGCTGGTGAATGTAAGTGTTGGGAATTTCCGACATGGTTCTTGGATGTGTTCCTCCCATGGTCGGATGTAAGTGCTAGGCCTTTCTAACATGGTTCTTGGATGTGTTCCTCCCATGGTCGGATGTGAGTGCTGGGCCTTTTTGACATGGTGGTGGATGTGTTCCTCCCATGGTCAGATGTGAGTGTTGGGCATGCCTTTCTGACATGATGGTGGATGTGTTCCTCTCATGGTCAGATGTAAGTGCTAGGCGGGCCTTTCTGACTGGGTCAAATATAAGTGTTGAAGAAGATGAAGACCTACATGGAGGCTAGGCCTACAACTAGCATGAAAAAGGGTTGTCTCTGTAGAAATTCCTGTGATAAGAAGAATGAAGAGATAGAACCATGTGATTGAGATAGCAGAAGCAGTGATGATGATGATGATCTAGTGACGATCCAGATCAAGTGATGATCTAGACTTGATGATGATCCGGTGACAATCCATATCAAGTAATGATCCAAATTTGATGATGATCCAGACTCGATGATGATCCAGTGATGATCCAGACTTGATGAAGATGACTTGACAATGAAGATGATGAAGATGATGAAGATGACTTGAAGATGAAGATGGCTTGAAGATGAATATGACTTGATGATGATCTAGATGATACAGAGAAGAATACTTGTGCTGATAAATTGTGTCGAGAGAATACCTTCCTAGTTAAGAGGGAGTGTTTATGTATTTGTAACTTCTGAATGTATTCACTTGTATATCTTATGTATTGTACCCTGATGTTTATTCCAGGAAGTATCTATAATGTAATTGAGTCATGTCATGCATCAATGTTCGGATCAGGAGATTCAATAATGTAAACAAGTCATGTAAAGTCATTGAGGTTAACCCTCCATTGTAAGTCGGGGAAATAGTCCCCACAATTGTGTCAAGGTTAATCCTCCTTGTTGATCGCAGGGCAAAGTACCGACAGTTCTAGGGCACTAGGGTTATTAGACTCTCCTAGAGATGTCAGCCCTAGTAATTAATTGTTAAGTGGGGCCGACATGTTGAAGTGGACATTAAGTGAATGAAAGAATATAAATAGAGAGTGAGCCTCTCTATTTATCACACACACACTCACTCACTGGGGCACATGAGTGAGAGAGATAGAACAAGTTGTTGGAGATCATATTTATGTTTTCGAGTTTTACTACTGCCATTGGTGCTCATTCTATCTCTCAGGAAGTTGCAGGGTTTTCTCCTTTATTGTTTCCCCGAGGAAAATTCTTTGTGTCTCTTGTCTCTTGTGTTTATTGTTGTGCATGTTATTCTCTTAGATAAAATCCTAAGATCATATTGCTTAAATGATAAAAATCTAACAACTTGACCCATAGTTTGAGCTCCTTGGATGTTGTGAACTTTACTTACATTCCCATTCTCATGCGGACAGTTCCTATGCATATGGTTTCGTCCACATCCACAACATTAGAGTGGTTATCTTCGATCCTTTGGATCTCTGGTCCTATCTCCCATCATTCTAGCTAGCTTAGTCAAAGCTTGTGATGGTTTCCTTTGTTGATTGTGAAAGTGAGATGGTTTGAAACCTTGCTTCCTTTGGTCAAACTTCTCAGTCCTCTTTCCCTTCCATGTCTTATGGAAATCAAGTTTACTTTTGTTTTGACCATAGCAATATTTGGCCTTCCTTATTTCCTATTCTAGAGTTTGAGGTTCATCAAACTGAATTCTATATTTATATTCCTAAGGTAGCCCACTTCGAAAATGCATAATTTTCACCTTATCATCTCGAATATACCTAACATACCTCAGTAGTTCCAAGAATTTGTTTGCATATTCCTCCATGGTCAACTGTCCCAATTTCAGCTCATGGAACTCTTTGATCTTATCATCATAGTACCTATCAGAGAGGTACTTATTCTTGAAATATTTCTTGAACTGTTTCCACACAATATTTCTTTCATTGATCTTCTTCACTTGCCTGAGATGCTCTAACCATATAGATGCTCTTCAATTTAAATTGAAGATGGTTATCCTTGCCTTCATATTTTTAGAGTAGTCTTGGCCGACTTGGAAATACTTTCTCATCCCAAGAAGCCAAGCTTTAGCTTCTTGACTGGACTTTACTTCACCATCAAACATATTAGGATTTTCCTTCTTAAATCCCCCCTTGTGAATTGTTCTGGTAACGCCTCTTTCTCTTACTCCCATGAGATGAAGAGCTTGAACCCCCACTGGATTCTTCAGAGTCAGAGGATCCACTAGAAGACCTTCTTCTAGAGATGTTGGACCTCTTGTGGGGATTTCTTCTTGAACTATTCCCAATCCCTTATGGATTTGTTGTTCGATGCTCAAAGTTCATCTGCCTTTGGATGTCTGTCAAACTCTGTAGCATGGCTGCATTCAACTGATTTTTCTCTTCCTGATCTTTAATCATCCTTTCATTATCTTCTCTGCAACTTTGCAACTCCACCCTTAGGTTTCTCATGGTGGCTGAAATATATGGGGGAGTCTCTTGATATCTTCTCCCATTGGATTATGTTTCAGCATTCCCAACCTGTATGTTTTCCCCCATGGCATCTGCCTCGAGCTCATAGGTATCTTGTGCATCATCCATGATGATCATCTTGGTTGGGACAAACTTTCTGAATTGTACTATCTAGAATGTTGCCTTTGCAGTGAGTAGGATTCTACAAAATGTGTTCATAAACACAATTGTTAGCTGTGCAATAATCACAGAAAATTTTAAATTACCCACCGACTATCTCACTGCAGTTTTCTTTTTGCAAACTATTTATTCCAAACAACTTTTATGGTTAGCACAAGTTTTCCATAATGCAGCGGAACTAGATGTTCCCAAAAGGCGACAGGGTTGAATCCATAGCTCTGGTGTGCCCAAAAGGTGACAGGGTTGAACTCGTAGCTCTAATATTCCAAAAAGGAGACATGGTTGAACCCGTAGCTCTGATGTGCCCAAAATTCGACAGGGTTGAACCCATGGCTCTGATATGCCCAAAAGGCAATAGAGTTGAACCCATAGCTCTGATGTTCCCAAAAGGTGACAAGGTTGAACCTATGGCTCTGATACCACGTTGTCACATCACCTCCCTTCTCCCTCGAGGAGGGAGCAACTAACCTGGTTCTGATACCATGCTATCATGTGTACCCAACATTCCCATACACCTGACTAATATGCATAATAACTTAAAATTTATTTCTTCTTCTTTTAAACATAGTCATGGGTTATGTAACATTATTTAACATTGATTCTGCAACTTAAAAACCATCGTAACAGTCGTTCCGCATTTCACTTATCCACTCTGTAACCAGAAAATTCATTTCTGCCCTGAACCTGAATCTTCCTCCTTTTGCCTTCTGCCTTCCGCCTTCCACATTCCTTAATGTGTCTTGCGGAAGGAAGAACTCTACCAATCACCACTATGATTTCTCACCTTTCTACTTTATGCGGTGAGTTTCAGGTAGCAGAAACCCAACTTACGACGGAGTCATTTATTATACTTCCAACTTCCGCATTCCACTGCGGACTTTGGGTAGCAAAAAATCAAGACACGTCATCGCCAATTGTTCACCTTCTGCTTTCTACTTTCCTCCTTCTGCGACGGATTCCGGATCATGGAAAACACTTTATACCTTGAATTTTTTGTTCTTTTTTCGCTTCCACCTTCCACCTTCCACAGGTGGATTCTGGGGTGCAGAAACGCTTAAGTCAAATTCATTCTAACTCTTTAGCCAAGATTCTAGCCTCCATGAAATTAAGCAAAATGCATTGGAACCAAAAATCATATGCAGAAGATAAACGCGGGAAATCATAACAACAGTAAACTCTACTTGAATATTTAGCAAGCATTCAACACATTCATAATAATTCTTAAGCAAATACATTGCAGAATTATCTTGAAGATGAAGTTGTCCCGCAACTAGCTATGTCGCTGCAATGTTCCACCCAACCATAGGCTAGTTGTGTTCATCAATCTCTCAACACAACTGCCACCCTCGAGCCGGGCATGATTTCCATAAGGAACTAGGGAACAACAGACTCACAAATAGACATAACACATCAAACACAGCCAAGCCAAACTACAGTTGATTTTATTAGGTTGTTCATCCTATCCAACATATGATTGGGTTTATCAAGTTGTTCAACAAAGCGAACACACCGTTGGGTTTATCAAGCTACTTAGGCAGTGGTTTACACATGGACAAATGCACATCAAGACACAACCAAGCCAAATAAAAGTTAGGTTTATCAGGATTTTCAACCAAGACAATATACGATTGGGTTTATTAGGCTCCAACGGCCAATATATAATTGGCTTTATCAGGTTTCTAGCCAAGACATTGTAATCACAATTGGCTTTATCAGTTTTCCAACCAAGCCAATATACAATTGGCTTTATCAGGTTTCAATACATTGTAATCACATGGATAGTATCGTACTTTGTGGAAGACGAGACGAAGACCTTGGGTATTTGTTAAGCGCCCATTTCTTTCCCCAGGTTGTGATGGAGTATTTGTATGAGTGCTAGCATGGATCCACATATGTATGGTCGTGGCTGTGCTCAAATTTGCGTCCATTTGACATAGATCTACATTGTATGTCTGGTAGCTATGTCCAATTTTGAGTCTCTTTCACATGGATCTATGTCGTATTCTAGTAGCCATGATTATTCATCTCTCTCATGGATCTTCCTTGTATTGGCTTGCAACCATTATGAGGATTCATTTGGATATGAGTCAAAAGTATTGATGTATTGCAGAATCTGGGTTGATGATGATCTCTGATCAAGTGATCTCTTGCCTTGAAGTGATAACTTTTTCTTAAAAATATCTCACCTATTGTATCCCTCTAGCCTCATGCTTTGAGGGGAATTTTGTTACACATAATTCTCGTTACCATCATTAACTGAGACCAAAACACCGTAAATTTCCTCAATTCCTCAAGTGATGAACTTAGACAAGTCCACTAGCGCCTGTTCCCTTTATGCAATAAGCATTACCCTCATCAGTAACACCTCATTTCAATTGATAATGAGTGGTGCCACTGCCTAAACCCTTTGAGCAAAAAGCAGTGCAGCCCTGGTAACGTTCTGTCTCCATAGAAAAAGAGGGATGCTAGAGTTTTAAAAGGAAAAAGAGAATTTTCACGAAGCTTCTCAAAGATCAAATTCAAGGCACCCTCATCCCTACTCTTATGGACCACCTGGACTTGAGCTCCCCCCTATTAGTATCTACCTTCCACCTCATACACCATTTCCTCAACCATCCCTACCCCCCCAATGGCTATAAGTAATTGTTCATCCCCCATGGGTAGGAGGAGGTAAGTTATATTGTTGCACCTAAGTTCTATCCAAATCTAGGGTGAGCATAGAGAAGACAAGTTGGAGCTTTGAGGACAAGACTTGGCATGTGAAGAGGCATCACAACACTAAGGCACAATGTTTGTAATCTATCTTCTTTTATGTTAATGAAATGATGGTTCCTTTCCCATAAAATGTATTGTGTTATGATCACTCATTTTGTTATCAGATTCCTTAGCCACTGATATAGAGTTGTAGATCATTTTCTGGTACTTTTGATCTATTATGTTGTTTTGATGTGTTTATTGCAGGTATATCTATGGAGATATAGAACCATATAACGTTGATACATCATACTACATGATAGGTAAAAGACTCATTCCAGACATCTATCAAGTCTAGGGAAAGTGCTTATTGTTGTTATTACTCATTTGTTCTAGATGTGAAGGATTCAAGCTAGGGAAGTAGCTCATGTCCGCAGGATGTGAGAATTTCCAGCAACAAGCTCCTTGTAGCACCTTCATCCTTGCTAATTTCACTACCTTCTCTCTTTACTCCATTATTTTTTCCTCTTGTGGAAGTAAATTTTCCACCACCTCTTACAACAATTGTTCCCTTTGTTGTAGAGGTCTTCCTTTAGAGTTTTTCTTCTACTTTTAAGGCTAATTGATAAGCCACTTCAATTTTTCCGAACATATACATTCTCAACTCATCTTCAATGAAATATTTCAATCCATTGACATATCTTGCCACAACTTATTCACCTTCATCATTTTGTCTTGACCTTAAGGACAATGTATAGAATTTCTCAGTGAATTCCTGAATAGTCAACTCCTTTTGTCTCAGATTTTGCAATTTCTTGAACAAATTTATCATGTAATTAGTGGAAAAAAAAATTCGTTCAACTTGGTAACCATTATGTACCAAGTTTTAATTTCATTGTCATGCCCCCAATTAAATAATTTCCAAAAAACGCTAGAAAATAATGTTCCACCAACCTACTAGTTCCCTAGGTTGAGATGGAGACAAAAATTTTGTAATAAGGGGTTATGGGACCCAAAATGAATTTAGTTTACCATATCCACATTTAAATGCATCACATAAATTATAAATGGTAATAAAATTAGGTGGCATGGGTTCATGAAGACACTTGGAAGCTTGTGGAGCCTTTGGGTGACTAGATTCCCCACACACTTGGCATGATCTTCATTCAAATTTGAACACATGGGTAATGTAAAGTTATTGTATGGTGGTGTGGTGAAAAATACAATATAACAAGCCAAGGAATTATAATTGGTAAAGGATAGTAAATCCTATGTAAGAGGAAGAGATTAGAAGACACTGTGTGCCACTTGGAAAGAGATTCCATGCACTCTATGACAACAAATGATGAAAGTTTCTATGACAAGTATGACAAATTCAGACCTGGTTGCAGAAATATGACAAATATGACATGAAAGGGGTAACAATAGCCACCAATAGGTTGAATTTTGGATTTATAGGCATCCATTCGAATTGGGGAAAGAATTGGAGCATGAAGAGGAAGACAAAAGTCATGAGAGTTACTAAACCACTAAGATGAGTTGGAGGAAGCTCATGGATGGAAATTAGACATTAGGATTAATCATGAAGTTAATAAAAGGATTTCATGAGGACAGATAATGTATTTTTATCATTTATTAATTGGCCTTTGGCATTTTTGAGAGCTTTTGCTTGTCCATTTCACGGTGAGTGTTCACTCTCCCTGCTTGTGAACCAATTTTGAAGGAGTTGGATTCCTTTCCAAGTTGGTTGATGGAGAGGCCATTCATACATCTCATTGTATATTAAAGAAGGATTTTTATTTTTATTTTTAAGGTCCATAGAGTCTAATTCTCATCTATCTCCCTATTCTCTCATTCCTTCTTCTCCATTCCCTCACACTCTCATGTTGATGGCACACTTGTTAGAGTGTTGCTTGCACTTTGATGAGGATATTTAGTGCCCAGGATTTGGTATATTATGTATGGATCTGTAATATTCTGTAAATATTCTTTGTAATTCAAAATATCAGAAATCCATGTATGAAATGCTTGCGTTCCCATGCTCTTGAATGACTAGTTTTCATGTATTTGGCTTCCATTTTGGAAAAAGTTGTATAACATATTTGGATGAGGAATTTTATATAAGTTTGATGATTATGTGGAAGCCATAAATTATTTATAAATATGTAATTTCATGACAATATTCTTTTTATCTCTAAATTAAATAAACTCCAGTGTGAAAGGCTTGCATTCCCACGATCTTGAATAACTAATTTTCATGGATTTAGCTTCAATCATGAAGTAGTTTTATATAATATTTGTATGAGTGATGTTCTCTGATTTTTATGATTTTGTGACAGAATATATTATTTATTACTCTTTAATTTCACATCCCTATGCTTTGTAGTTCGAAATCCAAGAAAACCATATGTGAAACTCTTGCAATTCCATGCTACTAATTCACTAGTTTTCATGTATTTGACTCCCATACGGGATGAGCTGTATACAAGACTTGTAGGAAGGGATTTTTATGGTGTTTAATAATGTTGGGGAATAAATTTTTATTCTATATATTTTCTCTATATGTCACATCCTTATCTGAGCCTTTAACTCTATCTTTCATCAAAATCGAGCTAGTTATGCAATTACCCCATAAGCAATTTCACTGAAAGTTATCAAACAAATGTGGAACGCTATAACCAGTTTGAAGAACTAATATCCATGTGTAATGAAATTCCATGAGGTATTATATAATTAACCATACTCTTCTTACAAATTTTGGAGGTTCGTACATGAGTTGGGAAGCCAATTTGGCTCTCGCCCTTGGGGGAATTTGACCTCAATTTTCCTAGTAAATTTTCCCCTTTTATTACTATCCCCAAATAAATTTCAAGAATCCTAATTTAATATAAAAAGTGTACATAAACCACCTTTATATTATATATGACTCACCATACCATTTCCTCTAAAATTCAGGACCATTTGATGAAATTTGGAACCCTCTAAGGTCATGACTAGTTAAGCTCGAATTCTGCCCAATTTGTACTTTTCTTCAAAACTCCAAAAAGGGACAATACAGCGGCATCAGAGCATGATATTGGAAGCTATTGGAGTTATGGATTATATATATTAATTTAAGAAACTCATTAATTCATATTTTGATGATACGATGAAGCAACTTATGAAGGGGTTCGAATTGATGGCTAGCCAACTTAGGGGTAAGCTGGCAGCAGGGGATAGTAGTAGTTTCCATCATGGAGAGACACATAATACAATTATTTTTGAATAATTTTATGATTGGTTTTATTTATTTAGACACAATAATTAATATTTGAACTCATTAAGGAACAATCAACAATCCACAAGTATGGAGGAGACCAAGGAGTAACCAAGTTCTATGGGTAGTGAAGTAGAAAAAGTATTACATCAAGAGGATCAAAAGCCACTCCCAAGTGACTTTGAAAAAGATGAGGAAAAATAACATGAGAATTAATAAGAGCAATTTTAAACTATTTAATATCATTCCAAGACACATTATACTATGGACATGGACCAAAGGGCATCTACTAATGGATGCTTGAACTGTGAAGGAGTACCTATAGATGGGTGCTCACAACTCTATGTTGGTGACATAGAGATCAGATTTGAAAATGTTTCTACAAGCCAAATTTCTCATGAGCATAAATATTAATACCTTTTAGTGTCTAATGGAGAACTAAGGTCAACTTCCCCATCACCACTTGAGCTTCAAGNAGAAGAATGAAGAACAGGAGGTTCACTCCCATGAATCATCGTTCATTAAAGGGTCTTTGAAGATGAGTGAAATGAATATCCATGAGGCCCTTATCATACTCCATGACACTAAATCATTGGTATCAAATTCTTGTTGGAAATTTTCTTCATTGGAGGAGCCATCCTTCCATGAAGGAAATGATAATATTCAAAGAGCAATGTGCAACATTGAAGGTAATTTGATGTCTTTGATTTTTGATAGAAACAATTTGGTTGATCTTAATGAATGGTTACATGAATCATACTTGAATAATAATGAGGATATTCATAAGCTCAAAATTCAAAATGAGCAACTTATTGAGAGGTTGCAAGATACTTGTTCTTCCTCCTATGTTTCAGATTGCCATATGGTAGATTGCTTGGAGGATTCTAATGACATGATGGATCATGAGAAGCATTGAAAATTGCAGGTTATTGATGTATTCGAAGATGAGCTTGATGATATCTAATCACTTGTTGTAGTGGAATAGGAACTTGAGTTTCCTCTTGAGAATGGTTGCACACTTTTTGAAGAAGTGCATGATTCTAGTACCTTGGAACCAGCCTATGAGGAATTTTTTGCATTTTTTAGGGAGGTGCATGTTCCTACACCTATGGATCCTTCACATTATGAAAATTTTTCACTTTATAATCATTTGGGTGAGTTGGTTCTTCCTCATACATCCTACACTTCCATATTTTGTAACATTCACCCTAATGAAGTATGGGTGAAAGGTTTTTTTTATGGTGCCGCATGAGGAGTATGTGACTCCTATCTCTCCTCTTGATTATGGAATGAATAGAATTCCATATTATTTACATTTGAAGCATCATCCTTTGTTACATTATGATGATATACATATTCATGGGTGTATTATGAGACTTCTTTGATCCACTTGAAGTCTTCATGTTTTCTATGCTCCTTATTTGGTTCATATTTTGTTGGAGGTTCTTCATTCACTTCTTGGATGAAAGAAAACAAGAATTATTATTATTTTGATGCATCTTACATTATTTTGGAGAATCATTATAGCACATGGGATCCTCACTTATGTCATTGGGGAAGATCTAATATAATACTTGATGCTTGTCTGTATGGGCCACATGATGATCACCTTACTTGGATGTACAAGAAATTTCATGATTCTTTGATGAGGTACCTTATTGATGTACATGTGTATGATTTTGTTATGTGTTTTCATGATATATATTTTGTACTCATGATGTTTGGAAGGGTGCAATATAAGCAATGGGACATTGGTATTGTTTGGTCTCAATTTTGAGGGACATTACAATTTTGGGGGCAGTAAGTAGTATGCGATAGTGAGTCACCACTTGAGAAGGTGATTGTAATAAGAGTAGAGAAGAAACAAGCATGGTGTTTCCTCTTTTAAACTTTCTCGAAATATTGGAAATTCAAGTTTGGAAACTCAGTACCAAGTGTAAAGAATTATACAAAAGCAAAAAGGGATGAAAATTCATAAAAGGTTTCCAAAAGATGGAGGTAAATATTATTTGTGAAAATTTTATTTTGATGGATTTTATTAATCCTTTTGGTGTTAGTGTTGATGTCATAGGATATATCAATATTCATAGATTCACATATCTTTACTTTTGGAAACACAAAATTGTAGTGCATGAGTGCCACTACTCAAATTGTAGCTAAGGTTTGAAGCAAAGTTTTGGAAGGAAAGAAGGTTATTCAAAATCGGTGTTTGAAATTGATTGAGGAAAAAAAATATTGAGTGGGGTGGACTGTGATGTCCCCAATTAAATAATTTCCAAATAAGACTACTTGCAAATAATGTTCCACCAACCTACCAGTTCCCTAGGTTGAGACAGAGACATAAATTTTGTAATAAGGGGATATGGGAACCAAAAGGAATTTAGTTTACCATATTCACATTTAAAAGGGTCACATAAATTATAAATTTTAAGAAAATAAGGTGGCATGGATTCATGAAGACACTTGGAAGCTTGTGGAGCCTTTGGGTGACTATATTCCCCGCACACTTGGCATGATCTTCATACAAATTCAAACACATGGGTAATGTAAAATTATTGGAGGATGATGTGGTGTCAAATAAAATATAATGATCCAAGGAATTTGAATTGGTAAAGGATATTAAATCCCATGGAAGAGGAGGAGACTAGAAGACATTGCGTGCCACTTGGAAGGAGATTCCACTCTATGACAATAAATGATGAAAGATTCTATGACAAGTATGGAAAATTCAGACCTGATTGCAGACATATGGAAAATATAAAATTACAGGGATAAAACAGCCACCAAGAGGTCTAATTTGGTATTTATATACATTCATTCGAACTGGGGAAAGAATTGAAGCATGAAGAGGAAGACAAGTGTCATGAGAGTTACTAAACCACTAAGATGAGTTAGAGGAAGCCCATGGAGGAAAATTCGACCTTAGAAGGTCTCATGAAGTTAATAAAAGGATTTCATGAGGAAGGATAATGGAATTTTTATCATTTTTTAATTGGCATTTGGAATTTTGGAGAGATTTTGCTTGTCCATTACACAATGAGTGTTCACCCTCCCTGGTTGTGAACCAATTTCGAGGGAGTTGGATTCGTTTCCAAGTTGGTTGATTAAGAGGCCATTAATAAATCTAATTGGACCTTAATGAAGGAGTTTTATTTTCAGGTTTAAGTTCCATACAGTCAAATTCTCATCTATCTCCCTATTATCTCATTCCTTCTTCTCCATTCCCCCACACTCTCATGTTGATGGCATAATTGTTGGAGTGGTGCTTGCACTTTGTTGAGGATATTTGGTGTCCAATATTGGGTATATGATGTATGTCTCTATACTCTTCCGTCCATATGATATGTAATTCAAAATATCATAAATCCATGTATGAAAAGCTTGCATTTTCATGCTCTTGAATGAGTAGTTTTCATGTATTTGGCTTCCATTTTGGAAAGAGTTTATATCATATTTAGATGAGTAATTATATATAATTTTTATGATTATGGTGAAGAAATAAATGATGTATAAATATTTAATTTAATTAAAATATCCTCTGTACCTTGAAATTCAATATAATCCAGTGTGAAAGGCTCACGTTCCCATGCTCTTGAATAACTAGTTTTCATGGATTTGGATTCAATCTTGAAGTAGTTTTATATCATATTTCTGTGAGGGATGATACATGAGTTTTATGATGTGTAAAATACATATATTATGTGTTACTTTGTAATTTCATGTCCCTATGATCTGTGGGTCGAAATCCAAGAAATCCATATGTGAAAATCTTGCAATTACATGCTAATAATTGACTAGTTTTCATGTATTTGACTCCCATACTAAATGAGTTGTATACAATAATTGTAGCAAGGGATTTGTATAGTGTTTATTATTTTTTGAGAATAATTTTTTATGTTGTATATGGTCTCTATATGTCACATCCTGATCTGAACCTTTAACTCTACCTTTCATATGTCAAAATCGAGCTAGTTGTGCAATTTCCCCATAAGCAATTTCACTGAAAGTTATCAAACAAATGTGGAAAGATATAACCAATTTATAGAACTAATATCCATGTTTAATGATAGACGATGAGGTATTATATCAGTCACCATAATATTCTTACAAATTTGGGAGGTTCGTACCTAAGTTGGGAAGCCAATTTGGCTCTCACCCTTGGGGAGATTTTGACCTCAATTTTCCTAGTAAATTTTCCCCTTTTATTACTATCCCCAAATAAATTTGAAGAATCCTAATTTGAGATAAAAAGTGTACATAAACAAAATTTATATATCTTATGACTCACCATACCAGTTCCTTTCAAATTCTGGACCATTTGATGAAAGTTGGAACCCTCTAGAGTCATGACTAGTTAAGCTCGATTTCTGCCCAATTGTAATTTTCTCCAAAACTCCAAAAAGGGAAATTGCATTCATATTTTCCTTTATACACTCTATCATACTTCACATTTTCCCAAATAAATGAGGCATGACCTTTCATCTTCAAACATGGTACATTTACCCTTGTAGGGTATTGAATATGCTCCATATCAAAGTAATTTTCAATATCTCTTATCGAGTCGATTAGTTCTTCAAGGTTTAATCTTATTTAATAGGTATAAACTTCCATATTTGTCTTACCATTCATTTTATACAAATATTTCAATAACTTGTCTCATAGGTCCTCTTCCACTTCCTTAGGAGATTCTTCTTCCTCAATCTATTCGTCATTGTGATCCAATATTTCAGTAGTGAATTCCCTATTTGTGCTTATTTCACAACAACCAACTCACTCTCCATAGTTTTCATCATTTGTATGCATTATTCAAATGTATCACGGTCAATGACCACCCCTGTGCATGGTGTTTGTCCTCTACCATGTACATTTACACCTCTTTGAGACATTGCTCACTTCAATCAACCAACTAATTCAACTATCCAACTGCAGCTAGATCCTTCACTACCTTCTAGTAGGATGCTCCTTCTCTTATACAAAACTGGTAACATGACCCACCTTAGTGGGTAACAGATCAAAAATGCAAAGACAAAAGCAGACCAAACACACACACACACACACAAAGGAGGCACAATACACATAAACCAATTTCTTTATTGATTTCTGACAAAAATTACAATTATGTTGTTTATATAGATTTAGGATTTGAATCTCCCATTTCTCACTGTCAGCTATTGTTTTGTTGTTCCTTAGAAGCACTTCAAGCTATAGCCAAAAATCCCTTTCTTTATATCCTCAACATGTAATTAAACTTCATTCCACTGCCTCAATTTGTTAATTATACTTCTTCTAAAAGCCTCTAGAGTCCTTCTTCTCTCCAACTCATCAACATTTAATTATTCATCTAAAATCTCCTTAGAACCCAGTTCCATCTGACATATTTACCTACCGCCATTATTCATGAAATTACTACTCAACTACCCTCTTCTATATGTTGGGATTCACTATTCCTCATATCTTTACTTTGGTTGTGATCTCAACCCTTTTAGTCATTTGATGCAACACTCTATACATATTTGTTAGTCATGTAAGTTTTCCCAAATCATCTCTTCATTTCCTATTTTCTTTTTGGTCTAGCCAATCCTCATTGGCGCCTTCACCCATTAGCCAATCTTCCAACTATCTTCTTTAGTTTACAGTCGATCTACTTTGACTATTTCCACATTCATCGTCTCGACTTGTCGTCAATACCTATGACTCCTTGGTCCTCAATTGATAATGTCGGTGTCTACAGATCATCCATCGAATTCCCCTTCAACTCAACAAACCCTTTCAATGGTATTTTTGCTCCGTCTTTTACTTTCTAGGAATGATTTCCCCTACTTCCTCCTAGAAGGTCGTCGAGTCCTCCCAAACGAATTCTAATCATCTATCTGCAAAGTTTGGTCATGGAGATCGATGAGCCTACATTAATAAGACTTGTCAAATCATGGTTCATATGGTAAGTGTTGGACTTGATAATCATTAATTTTTTAAGATATGAGTTTCATAACCTTTCATTTATCTATATCTTATATCTCTACATTTGGGAACCATGACACAACAACAAAACATTTGAAGAAAACATAACTCATGTGATATGTCTAGGCTTTGGTTATTTTACTTGCAATAGGATAAGAGCCTCAATGTGTCTTTCTAAAAACTATTTCTATTGGGGCATTAGGTATTTGCATATTTTGGCAAAACAAAGAAAAATTCATGGGGAGGCATGACTCACATGGCTATGGAATTGGTGTATGTAATCTCAATAGTTTAGTGTCCTAAGTATGTCTTGTCAATTCCATCCCTCTGTGGCCATTATATTTGGTTCTTGCACTAAAACATAACAAAAAAACCTTTATTAATCAAAACCTATCTAGTAGGTAAACAACCTTTATTAGTAAAAAACCTATCTAGTAGGTTTTTTAATTGGCTTTTATCATTTCTTTAGAATTGGAATCTTAGAAAGCCTTGGAAATAACCATGATTACAAGGAATTACATTTGAGTATTTGAATTTATGAACTACATGGGAGCCTACATTTCTATCCACTATACTGTCTCATCTAGATATATAATCCTTACCCATATGACAACTTTTGGTGTTTGTTTTAACATATCATCCCAATGGGATCTTGAAAATGCTTCTCCAAAATCATTATAGTTTGACTTTGGGCCAAAACATTGCTGAAATATTTGTGACATTAATTCTATATGACAAGGTCTTTATTTTACTTAACTTCATAGGGATAGGAGATTGATTTGACATCCACAACAACCACTTGTCTACCATGCCAAAGGCCAAATAGGACTTCACAGAACCAAACCCAGAACTTAGGTTTTTCAATTGGATTTCAAAATATCCTTTATTCTAGCACACCAAGTTCCAACTAAACACTTGGGATGGGTTTGCATGGTGCTACAATGAGTGAGTTTTAGCACAAATTTGTTTGATTTGTTGAGGATATGATGGTTCTTCTAAATATTCTAGGCACTTAATTTATAATACAAATCCATGTCTGACATTGTAGAAGTATTTTCACTCTGTATACAAATTTAGTGGATGCATTTTTTTATTTACCACTTCTTTATATGCCAACATAAGAAGGGACTTAGTTTCTTTGAAACTCTATGTTTCTTTTTATGTTTTATTGGGGCTCTCTTAAATATTAAATTTTTGGTCACATGGGTAATGATAAGATTTACGTCAACATCTAATTCTACATGGTTTTGTTGTGGATTTTGAGTATCAACACTGACATGACAAAGCTTGGATTAGATATTTTTAACTTAAGCATGCAAATCAATAATTATGGTCGGGATAAGGTGGGTATCATTGTAATGATCATAATTTGCTAAGTTGTGTTCTAATGTTTCCATGACATAGGATCTATTTGTTAAATGTACATCATCATGAGTCATTCTCTATAAGACTTGTGTTGTATCAAGTCATAAAGTTGTGTTGTATCAAGTCCATAAACTCGTGTTGTATCAAGTTAAGGGGATTGTGTTGTGTCAAGTTAAGCGACTTGTGTTGTATCAAGTCAGGAACTTATGTTGTATTAAGTTAAGGAAACGTGTTTTGTATCAAGTTAGGACATTGTGTTGTATCAAGTCATATTCGTGTAATATGGTTGTACTCTGATCTTGTGTTGTATCAATATCAGAATCTTTTGTTGTATCAAGATTGGATTCTTGTGTTGTATCTGTTAACTTTCCATATGCTTAGCTAATACATCAGTATTTCATTTCATTTTCATAATGATGGTAATAACTCCCGATTGAATAACTATTGCAATGCAAAAGCCTATACTTATACAAATCTCATGGCGGTTGGGTTTCACCTTCTGCTCAGCCGGTTTGGCTTCCTATCTATTCATATTCCTATTTTTTATTTATTTACAATAATCCTGACGGATTATTCTAACAATCCCCCTCTTAATCCGAAGGGGTGTTCGTAAGTCCGAGCATGTTTCTGAATCTTTCAAACTTTTCTCGTCCAAGCGCTTTGGTGAAGATGTCTGCAACTTGATCATTTGTGGAACAATGTTGAAGATGGACTGTCTTGGCCTCTACATGATGTCGAATCAAATGATACTTTGTGTTGATGTTTTTGGTTCGATCATGGAATC
>LPNX010747209.1:15500-61777 GCA_001517045.1 Pseudotsuga menziesii | reverse complement strand
TCCCATGAAGCCCAACACTGATCTGATGTGTGCCCAGTCTTTCCGCAACGCTTGCACTGCAAATCTGATCTTTTTCTTCTGCCCCCTCTGCCTCTGAAATTTCTTCTTCTTCTGCCTCTCTCTTTGCCGCAATCTCCCTTGGAAGGATCTTTGGATTGGTCTTTGCCAGCAAGGGCAGCACCAATACTAGATGCCAAAGAGTGCATCTTACAACTGTTAGTGTAATTTACAATAATAAACTTGATATGACAAAGAGAAAAACAATAACCTTGTAGGTCTACAGTCTCTGCCAAGGTGATTTACAATCTCAACTTCAGGTTTTAAAGTGATACAATGATAGTATCGCAATTTCAATTTGCAGCAATACAAGGAGAAGAAATTCAGTACAGGGTCTTCCAAAAGGCAGCAATGCAAATGGTGAAACCAGCAAAAAGGACAACAACTTTCAATATATACTCAGCTCCAAAACTGTAGCATATATTATTGGAATATAAATCCAAACCTCATGCAGCATATATTATTTCAATATACTCAGCTCCACAACTCAGTGATATCAATCAACAGAGGAATTAGGGCACAAATTAGGGTTTTTGTGCACTTCCAATGGTCACAGGAAATACATAAAAATATTATGCAGCTCTTCAATGCAGCATGTAAATTCAATATATACCTCAAATTATAAAGCTGGTCTCACTTGCTTACAACGCTCATTCAGCAGCATACAACTCGGCCTTCAATAGGTTTTCAGCAGTCTAGGTTTACAAAGCTCAAAACACCAGCAACATATAAAAGTTTCCAAGCAGTATAACACATATATATCAGTCAGCATATATCAGTTTGTCTTCAATTTTTATATCAATTCTTCAATGCATATATACCTTCACACAGGCTCCAATGTAGGATGGTCACTTCAAACAATCTCCACGCAAAAATCTAGGGTTTTTGCATTATCACCAAGCAGGTTATCGTTATGCAGTGATTCCTTCACACAGCCATTGTCTAGCTTCACGCAGGTGTCTCCACGCTTCAATCAATACGCAGTCTTCAATTTATATTACTCTTCAACGCAGTCTCAAGATAGGTTGCAGCAACTTTTAATTATGCTCTCAGCTTCAATTTAGCAGACAAGTACATAGTTGTACGTCATCCAGAAACAAAGAGACTGGTGTAAGACATATTATTGATTCGAAACGGCCACGAACCTTACAGAATTCCAACTGCAAAAAAACAAAGAATATTTCTTGCAGTGTGTAATGATCTCACACAGTAGTCGATAGATAGGGTTCATAGACAGAAGGATTTAATGCTTGACAAAGTATTAACAATGCTTGACAAAGTATTCAATGGGGAACATAATCTCAGGAAAATCAGAGATGAGAATTCGCGTTCCGTAATTGATGTAACCAAGGTCACGGGCTCAAACAAGCATCTCATTTAAGTAGGTCTTCCTAAATCTATGCAACGACATACTCTCAATCTTTGCACATCTTTTAAATTTCAAATACCGAGCCAACTAGCAGCGAGAACAACATTCAAAACGCTGGGGATGAACAGAGAAACGGAGGAGAAGTCTCCATGCAGCAGTGCCTTCACGCAGGCTCCACGCTGTTACATCGTTCAACGCAGTTCAACATGCTCCACGCAGTTGATGAAGGCGTGAGTCTCCACCAACGATCTCCATCTTCAAAAAATTACAGAAGCACATCACGGCTTCAATGGGTCGCAGCAATCTTCACAATAATCTTCACGTCGGGTTCACCAGACTTTAAAATAATCACCAGTCTTCAACGCAATCACCAATATTCACATCTCCATGCAGCAAGCATTATAGATACAAAGTCGCAGCAGAAGATTACAATTCAGACTGACCAGCAGTCTCGTGGGTGGGAGCACTATGCTATTCACCAGTCTGAGCCGCACATTATGTTATTCAGAAGGCATTTGAATTACGATCAAAATCACCAGCACCCTGAGGCGCACATCATGTTGTTCAGAAGGCCTTTCAATCACCAACAAAACAAGCAGAACAGATTTATTCCCACGCAGGCTCAGATTAAACTATATCGCAGGCAGTCTCTTCTTCAATATGAACACAGCTCCAGACTTAGGTTTTAAGACAAGGGGGCGAGAAGGAAACCCTAATAAGCAGTATGTGGCCGAGACATTGCAGGCCAGACATTCTAGCTGAGACTCAGCACTGAGACTGTGGCCGAGACAACCATAATTCCTTCAACGCAGCACTAGACATGGAGGAGATGAAGCGTTAGGGTTAGGTATCAAACGTATGAGCAGAAAATAAACGCACATAATGAATGTGCCCAGGGGCAGACTGGCGATGGGCAGGCAGCCAGGCAGCCTGAATTAGATATGGCAGAACGCAGGCAGGAGTTATGGCAGACAGCCCTGCTCTGATACCACTTGATGGTAATAACTCCCGATTGAATAACTATTCCAATGCAAAATCCTATACTTATACAAATCTCATGGCGATTGGGTTTCACCTTCCGCTCAGCCGGTTTGGATTCCTATCTATTCATATTCCTATTTTTTATTTATTTACAATAATCCTGATGGATTATTCTAACACATAACAAAAGCATATAAGCAGGATCACTGAAAGAAACAGTATCACAAGAACAACACAGATTTATCCTGGGAAAACCCCAGCAAAAGCTTCCTCAATATAGATTCCCAAAAAGATAAAAGGTAAAACCAACAAGGAGATCAAAGCCTGATCCTCCTCCTTCTCTAGCTACTTCTCTCTCTCCACTAATGCGCTACACAAGTGAGAGTGTGTGCTCCGAATGAGGAGCGCTACACCTCTATTTATATTCATTCGTTCACTTTAATTAACACATCCAACATGTAGGGCTAAGTTAATCATGTAGGCTCGAGTTACAGATGTAGGCTCAAGTAACCATGCTGGGGTGCTAATGACCCACCTTTACAATTAGAGGGGACTACCTCATGACTCTTATTAGTTCTTCTGATTAGGAGCATCGGGGCACAAAGTAATACAAGTGGTTCTCCCGATAGGACCATCGAGGACCACAAAAAGATACATATAGAATATTCTTCGAAGTTACAATATTTCAACACTCCCCCTTGACGAGAAGGGTATTCTACAACAACATCAACAACAACAATAATAGGAGAGAGAGAGAGAGCATCATCAACATCATCAGGGTAACACATCTATAAATCATTGGAAGCTTTTCAACATCATGTAGTCTTCATCTTCAATCTTTAGTCTTCAGCAACATCAACACTTTGACCGCTTCGATCAGCAACAACTTTGACCGCTTCGATCAGCAACATCTTTGACCACTTCGATCAACAACATCTTCATCACTTTTCCCTTTCTATCAGCAACATCATCTTTAGCACTTTGACCTTTCGATCATAAACATCATCTTCAGCACTTTGACCTTTCGATCAGCAACATCATCATACTATAATATTTTGAACAGCAACATCATCATCATACTCTAATCTTTCGAACAACAACATCATCATCATCATACTCTGATATTTCGAATAGCAACATCATCATCATCATACTCTGATATTTCGAACAACAACATCATCATCATCATACTCTGATCTTTCAAACAGTACATCATCATCATCATAGTCTGATCTTTCGATCAGTAACATCATCATCATCATACTCTGATCTTTCGAATAGTACAACATCATCATCATACTCTGATCTTTCAATCAGTAACATCATCATCATCATACTCTGATATTTCGAACAGTATGTCATCATCATCATACTCTGATCTTTCGATCAGTACGTCATCATCATCAGTAACGACCTGCAATCCACAACATGAAGATGAAAGTCTTCGGATCACTTTTGGACCTAAGTCCAGGGATGATACAATCCTATCACTTTCTCAACAATCGAAGTCACCGGATTGATTACGGGATAATCAGTCCTTATCACGTTAGGACTAGGTTTAAGGATGATGCAATCCTACCACATTCTTGACAACCGAAGTCACTGGATTGATTACAGGATAATCATTCCCTATCACTTTAGGACTAGGTCCAAGGATGATGCAATCCTACCACATTCTCGGGGACCGAAGCCTATGGATACCTTTCTGAACCGAAGTTCAAGGATGATGCAATCCTACCACATTCTTGGGGACCGAAGCCTCCAGATACCTTTCTGAACCGAAGTTCAAGGATGATGCAAACCTGCCACATTCTCGGGGACCGAAGCCTCCAGATACCTTTCTGAACCGAAGTTCAAGGATGATGCAAACCTGCCACATTCTCGGGGACCGAAGCCTCCAGATACCTTTCTGAACCGAAGTTCAAGGATGATGCAATACTGCCACATTCTTGGGGACCGAAGCCTCCGGATACCTTTCTGAACTGAAGTTCAAGGATGATGCAATCCTGCCACATTCTCGGGAACCAAAACCTTCGAATACCTTTCTGAACCGAAGTTTAAGGATGATGCAATCCTACCACATTCTCGAGGACCAAAGCCTCCAGATACCTTTATGAACCGAAGTTCAAGGATGATGCAATCCCACTACATTCTCGAAGACCGAGGTCACCGGATCACTTTAGGGCAAATGCCCAGGGATGATACAATCCCACTGCATTCTCGAGGACTGAAGTCACCATATCTATTCTGGACAGATGTCCCAGGATGATACAATCCCTCTTCATTCTCGAGGACCGAGATCACCGGATCACTTTAGGGAAAGTGCCCAGGGATGATACAATCCCACTGCAACATCACTACTCCCCCTTTCGAGGAAGGTCTTTCCGAACAACACCAAGCTTGTCTCGAAAGTGTTCGAACTTTACTCGAGACAGAGGCTTTGTCAGCACATCATCATCTAAACCATCATCATTTACATCTTCAGTATGTGAATACTGAACTATCACCATCTGTATCTCCAGTATGTGAATACTGAAAGCATCATCATCTATATATTCAATATAGAAATACATAATCACCATCATCTGCATCTATAGTATGTAAATACTGAAACATCATCTATATCTTCAGTATGGGAATACTAAAACATCATCATCTGCATCTTATCTCATATGTAGAAATACCGGATTTTTATGTGTTACAACAGAACACAGGGTTCTCTGTCATCATAACTCTGGTTATCACATAGAATCATTGTAGTATCCATCTTCAGGTCAAAGAGACCTAATATCAGCTTTCGAAGCCATATGGCTTCATAACTTAGCAAAGCAATCTGCTATGTATTCCGTTTCAGCCGTGCAAAGAGAAACACTGGACTGTTTCCTGCTAAACCATGAACTCATAGCAGACCCCAAACAAAAGCATCTACCTTATGTGCTTTTCCTGTTTGAGATACTTCCATCCCAATCTGCATCTATGTAGCCATACAATATATACTCATGGTTACCATCATAGTATAAACCAAAGTCTATAGTCCCTTTTAGATATCTCATCACATGTTTTGCAGCTACTAAGTGAACCTGTCTTGGTTGAACAAGAAATTGACTTAAGGTGTTCACAACAAAACAAATGTCTGGTCTGGTATTTGTTAGGTACATCATTGACCCAATGATCTGTCTGTAATGAGTCACATCCACTAACTCTGATGAGTCATTAGCTAACAACTTCAGGTTGGAGTCCATGGGTGTGGCCATGAATTTGCAATCCAACATATTGAATCTCTTCAATATATCTACCACATACTTTCCCTAGTTGGTAAAGATTCCTTCTGAACTTTGCCATACTTCCAAACCTAGGAAATAATGCATTAACCCAAGGTCTTTCATCTCAAATTCTTCTGCTAGTTTCTTCTTGCTTTCCATGACCTATTTCTCATTCCCTGTCAAGAATAAGTCATCCACATATAATAACAAGATGACAAGTTCATCTTCTACAACCTTGAGATAAAGGTTAGGATCAGCTTTACTCTTGGTAAAGCCCATAATTTACAGGAAACTATCTATTCTTCCATACCAAGCTCTGGGAGCTTGCTTCAGGCCATAGAGGGCCTTCTTCAACTTGCATACGTGATTCCATCTGTCTTCAACTTCAAATCCTCGTGACTATTCGATGTAAAACTCTTCCTCAATCATACCATTAAGGAAGACTTGTCTTTACTTCATCATGTATCTTGCTTCCTGGAGTAAGTGTCTCTTCAGAATTAATTCCCTCTTTCTTATAGAAACCTCTAGCCACAAGTGTTTCCTTACTTCTATCAGCAACATATTTTATCTTGCAAATCCATTTGTAGGATACCACATTCTTGCTTTCTGGTTTGAGTACTATATCCCAAACATCATTATAGTATTCTTTCATCATAACATATTCCATGAGTTCATCTTATCAGACCATCAACATATCCTAGTCTTCTGCATTCAACCTTGAAGGTTGGAACCCACTTTACTCTTGGTAAAGTCTCGATCCATCAGGAAGTTGTCCATCATGTCGTACCATTTTGAGCTCAGATATCTTCTGTAGTCACTCCCCCTGAAGTGGAGTATCATCTTCCCTCTTCATTCTGTACAGGTAGTTCTATGCTTGATATATACTTGTCAATAGAGTATGTTATGTCATAGTCTATTCTTTCTGAGGCAAATCGCGAACCTTGCTTTGTACACTTGTTCTTGTAGATCCATAAATACTATGTACTTCCCTTTATGTCTCAAAATCATATCGTATACATCATTCCCCGTGATCAACTGTTATTCTTTGATCACAGCTTCTTTCATGGCATTCTTTTCTTCATCTTGAGTTATCTCTTGTACCCATGGTGGTCTTCATCATTCAAGGTGGATCTACCGCTCTCTGAAGCTCTTTCTTTCGTTATGGTGTCTCTAACCCCGGGAGCTTCAGATTCATGTTTATTAGAGTGAATCTTGAATTGTCATCACTTGTTCTTCGGAACAAGTCTCATCCTTCTTTTCTTGTAGGCAGTTGTACAGGACCTTTCCTACAATTCAAATGCACCAGTTGCATGGTTAGAACTATTTCATAAAACATATGCATAACGATAAATTATTATGCATCATGCAACTTTTTAGCCAACACAATATTCATCCATATCTCATGGAAACTTTTCTAGATGCCTTCCATCTCTGCCAGGACAATATTGAGATTGTGCACTAATCCAATATGTCAGCAAAGAGGTTTCATTCTAGATAAGTAGAAATGGAGAGTTGTATAGCACCATGAGCTACTTACCCATCACATGCATATTAGTAGTATACAGTCATTAATTCAAACAATCTATCATGCATAGCACATCAATTGAATATAATCAAATGTATAACAAAACAATATCATGAAATGACAATTGAATACTTATATTTTATTTGTTTCGTGGGTAGACTCCATCTTGATCATTCTGCTTCATCATCTTCTTCATTCATGACATCATCATTTCTTATCCAAATGATAAGATGAATAAGAGGTTCTTCAAGAATTGAGTTCTTCATATTCCTCATCGCATGAGGGATCTTCTTTGAATGGTGAAAGCTTGATCTTCAATTGCTCCCATCTTCTTCTTCTCTTCTTATGAGTCGAGCTTCTTCTTCTTCCCAGAGTCTGTTGAAAGTAATCACTTCCTTCTGGCACACATTCCTTGAATGAATGAATTCTATGATCCTGGGAGGCCATTCAAGGTGGCTATCACCACTTCTGCATTCTCCACTTCTTCTTCTACCGCTTCAAGTTGTTTTGCATTCTGGATCTTCACATTCTTCAACTGTTTTCTCAAAGCCATCTTCTGATTTAAGTTCTTATCTTCAAATAGCTTGATCAAGGAATCAAACATCTTCGGTGTCTTTAGGGAAGACACATGTGGTACAAGTTGATCCGTGATTGAATCAACAATGATCTTCTTGGCATTGATCAAGTTCTTCTTGTGTAAGGCTTTGAGCCTCATCTCCGTATGGAACTGGAACCTCTCTACTCATGTAGGTGTCCAATTCATTTTCTTTAAGGAGATAAAATACTTCCATGCTTGGAATTTGTCAACTTTACCAAGCTTATCATCAAGTTTATGTGATAGATTACTTTGAAACGAGAACCTCAAATGCAAATAGCAAAATATTAGATCTTACTAATTTGAGGTGTCTGTCCTGCTTCCGGAGTTGGCTGATTTAGGGTTTGTCAGGGAAACCCTAATTTTCAAAACTTGGAATATTTAATATATAATTGGATAGAAAGATATATCTCTTCAAATGGAGCTGTCCAATGTACTCATTTTCTGAAAACAATGGAGGGAAGCTCTCGAAACAGGAAACCCTAGTTTTCCAATTTCTTCTACAGAAATTCCTGTCACTGTTTCTGTGATATCTCTGAAATTACAGCTCCTATGTGTCTAAAATTTCTCAATGAGGTAACCTCACATGTCCCTGATCCAACACCATATGTTTCATCAGAATTTGTTTCACCAATTGGGATTTATGATCCTTTTCCCAAGGTGACCTGTTACAGGACTGTTCATAACAGCGAAGTTGTACAGCCTGCCACATGTCATTGTTTCATCTTCTGGTTCTGAAATTCAGAAAAAATAAAGTAAATTCCGTGATATTTCTGTAACAGCTTTAGGAATTCAGTTTTGACCTCTGTAGCCCAATCTATAGAAATTTCCCCCAGGTGTCCTGTTTAGGGATGAATTCTGGAAGAGGTTGGAACCCTAACTTGGAGGGATCATATCTCCCAGAATATAGCGAATCTGAGGCTGAAGTTTGGAAACAGTGTACATATGGATTTTATATTTGGCCTAGGAAATTTTCAACTCCTGAACCTTAGCCAATATCAGGATATAGAAAATGTACCAAAACGTAGCAGTTTTAGTATTTAGGGTTTTTCTAGCTTAGGGTCAAACTAGGGTTTGACTTTCCCGAAGTTTCACCCAACCAAAAATCTTGATCCAGGTCTCTAAACTTCGATTTTGATGAGTAGAGAAATCCTATGCCATGCTCACTGAAAAATTCTTCTTCTTCAAGAAGCCCTAATTTCTTTCGGGGAGAGAGAGAGGGCTATTTTTCCTTGTGAAGGTTGTCCTATTTAGGGTGGCTCTGATACCATGTTAACTTTCCATATGCTTAGCTAATACATCAGTATTTCATTTCATTTTCATAACAAAAGCATATAAGAAGGATCACCGAAAGAAACAGTATCACAAGAACAACACAGATTTATCCTGGGAAAACCCTAAAGGGAAAAACCCAGCAAAAGCTTCCTCAATATAGATGCCCAAAAAGATAAAAGGTAAAACCAACAAGGAGATCAAAGCCTGATCCTCCTCCTTCTCTAGCTGCTTCTCTCTCTCCACTAATGTGCTACACAAGTGAGAGTGTGTGCTCCGAATGAGGAGCGCTACACCTCTATTTATATTCATCTGTTCACTTTAATTAACACATCCAACATGTAGGCTCGAGTTAATCATGTAGGCTCGAGTTACAGATGTAGGCTCAAGTAACCACGCTGGGGTGCTAATGACCCACCTTTACAATTAGAGGGGACTACCTCATGATTCTTATTATTTCTTCCAATTAGGAGCATTGGGGTACAAAGTAATACAAGTGGTTCTCCCTATAGGACCATCGGGGACCACAAAAATATACATATAGAATATTCTTCGAAGTTACAATATTTCAACAGTATCAAGACTAGTCTTGTGTTGTATCACGACTATAGACTTATGGTGTATCAAAGTCTAGAATCGTGTTGTATAAATTCATGCAGATATACTATGTGATGTATTGTTAGTCATGGTTACTAGGTTCTACAAGTCTCCTTTAGGGATTAGCTACCCCTAGAGTGAATTAATTTAGCATATGATTATATGATGTGGGGTAATACATATAATCATTAGTATGGAACAATTCTTCCAAGTATGATATGATAAGATGGTTAATTAATTAATACACATACGAACCATGCAATATTTAATGAGATATAACATAGAGAAAATGAATGAATTCGAATTGAACATGCATACCTCAAGTGAACTAGAATTATGAAGGCCTCAATTAATCCTAAGTTATAAAGAATGAATGTGCAGGTAAAGAAGGAACATCTCCTTGATTCATGCAAAGTGCTTGTGCATGGGTGACACTGATTGTGAAGTACCAAATACTCTCAGTTAGTCTCCTAACA
Source organism: Pseudotsuga menziesii (assembly GCA_001517045.1). Taxonomy (NCBI): domain Eukaryota; kingdom Viridiplantae; phylum Streptophyta; class Pinopsida; order Pinales; family Pinaceae; genus Pseudotsuga; species Pseudotsuga menziesii. The sequence continues at coordinate 51,642 of LPNX010747209.1, read as the reverse complement.
TTCAGTTGAAGTTTAAGTTCAGTACAACGAGTTCACATTCAATTCATTCTTTTCACATTCATTTCAAGAAGATCACACTCATTTCAAGATAGTTAGCATCGAGTTAAAGCTAAATAAAGAAGGAGGGCACATATCTTGTGCATGCAAGTGTAACCGAAGTGCTAGTTTGACAAGTCTGGAGCTTAGGAGGGCGCTAATGATCGCATGAGAGGATTTAGTGCACGGTTACTCCTAGTGAATGTGCCATGTGTTGATATCAGTGTCTTTATTGAGTCTCCTATTTCCCCCCTTCTACATGCTAGGTGTTTTGGATTGTTATTAATATGCTAGGCATATGGAAAGTTTAATACACAGTTGCATACAAGTGTTTTTGCAGGGTTTCATTGGATCTCTCTTATTTACTTCTAGGGTGATGTCTCTTATGGAGCAATCTGCTTATGTGTTGTAAACCATTCTCTGCAAATATATCTATCATACTCAAATATTTGCTGGGTTTTTCATCCTCCATGTTTGGAGGGTTTTCTTAGGGTATATCTTGTCTCTTCTAGTTGATTATTTATGTGGTTGATTTATTCATGAGATTTATATGTTGCTGATATAAATATTCATGTGGTTAATATAAAGATTCATAGGTCGATGATTTAAAGTTTATTATGTGGCTGATATAAAGTTTCAGTCGTGCTGAAATTGTTTGATAAAAGTTTTAAAGTTCAAGTATCTTGGATTTTGATCAAACATTAACATGGTATCAGAGCATAGGGCATGAAAGAGCTTAGTTTTGTGCAACAAGCCAAGCCTCTATAGATATTGAAGACTTGAGTAAAATATTTCAGCCATGACATCAATCTCCATTTGATCGGAAGACCACCTTAAAGGTACTTCAAACTTCAACACATGGAAGGAAAGAGTGTTGAATATTCTCAAGGAACATGATCTTGATTAATTCATGACTTCGGTGGTAGAGGAACCTAGCACTCAATGCAACAAGAAAAAATTAAAATAAGAATCAACCAAAGTCAAAAAGGATTATATATGACTCTGTGAAGGATAATCTCATGTCAATGATCACACCATTGAAGATGGCAAAAGAGTTTTTTAAACACTTACGAACTTGTATCAGAAGAAAGATCCTACTTAAAAGAGAGATTTGAAGAACAAATTGTGAAACCTAAATTTGGAAAAATATGAGACCGTAGCATCCTTATTCTAAAAAATTTCACAAGTGAAAGATCAACTAGCAAGCATCGGTGTGGTGATGAATGAAGATGACCTTCTTCAAACCTCCATTGATGGACTCCCTTCCTCATGGGAGAACTTCTTAGTAGCAGTAAAAGGAAGATAAGAGCAGCCCAAAATAAAGATATTATGTCGTGCTTTCATTCAAGAAGATGGGCACATCCAAATAAAAACACCATGCACTAAAGAAGAGAATCTTCCCCTCATGGCAATAATGAACAAAGGGGGGAATCCATTCGCTCCGAAGAAGTTTTTTCGTGCAAAGAAGAAAGAGATTAATAAAAAAATTGAAAAATCAAATCTTCTATGCTATTGTTGTCAAAATACAGGTCATTTTGCATGGAATTTCCATGTAGGTAAAAGAAGAGAAGGAAGGGTTCATGCTTCTATCGTTGTAGAAGAAACTTCCAAGAAAGATGCGCTTGAAGAGAAAGAGACAAGGAGAGAATATTATCTTGTCTCTACACTATATGAATCCCTCACCAAAAGTGAGGATACATGGCTAATTGACAGTGGTGCATCCAAGAACATGTTAGGATTCAAGGGCTCAATCTCCAACCTAAAGGAGAAGAATTTTGCATGCGTGGTGGATTTGGGGGACAACTCAACATATTTGATCCAAGGAGTTGGATCCACATCCTTCCAACTGAGTTTGGTAGATGTGCTACATTTGGAGGACATTCTTTATGTCCCATTATTGAAGAAGAACCTACTCTTAGTTTCGGTTCTTGAATATAAGGGCTTTAAATTCATCTTCATAGAGAATCAAGCCTGCTTATGGCCGGAGAACCAGAACATTGATACTACAACTGTCATTGGAGTTCGAGAGGGAGGACTTTACAAGGTCCTAGGAAAGTATATTTCATCCATGGTACATCATACTATCATCCCATGCAAGCTTTGGAATATGAGTCTTGGTCATCTCCATTTCATAGCACTACCCGGTTTGTATCACATGGTGAAAGGTATTTTGATTTTGTACATGATAGTATATGTCGGGGTTGTACTTTAGGAAAGAATGTTAAAAATAAGTTTCCTAGTAGCCATACTATATCTAAATGGATTTTAGATTTAGTACACTTATATGTATGTGGTCCCATGTCAACCCCTTCCCTAAGTGGGTATCTTTACTATGTACTACTCATTGATGATTTCTCCCGTAAGGCTTGGATTTACTTTATGAAATCCAAGAATGAAACATTCAGTAAGTTTCAAGAATATAAATCCTTAGTAGAGAATCAAACAAGTAGGGACCTTGTGCTTTGAGGTCTAATAATGGTGAAGAATTTGAATCAAATTCTTTTAATAAGTTTTGTAGGGATGTAGGGATATGTAGACAATTATTAGTTCCATACAACCCCCAACAAAATGGGGTTGCAGAGAGAAAGAATAGAAATGTTTGCGAGGCTACAAAATCCATGCTACATTATTACTACTTATTTGTGGGTAGAAGCTATCGGTATAGTAGTGTACATCTAGAACATAAGTCTGCATGCACTACTTGATGAGGAAACACCTGAAGAGGTGTTCACTGGCGAGAATTCGAACATATCACACCTATGAATATTTGGATGGCATGTATATGTTCACATTCTAAAATAAAAGAGAACCAAGATGGAACCTTCAGGAAATAAGGGAACTTTTGTGGGCTATAGTGAGACCTCCAAAGCATTCAAAATATATGTACCTAGTGAGAGACATATTGAGGTTAATCACGATATGACTTTCCATGAGGAATTTTCTTTCAATAAATCAAAAGAGCTTGAATGTGAGATTGAGGAGCATGAGTCTCCTATATCATAAGACCTTGATGACGATTCTTCCCCTTCTGATGTTCAGAGGGAGAATCCAACAGAGCATTCAGAGTTACCTATCATTGATGAACAAGTTAAGCTGGTTAATGAATCTCCTGCAAAGAGGAGGGTGACATGGTGTCAAGATGCACTGAAAGATGCTAAAAGGAATGGGGCACCAATGGGCTCTATCAGAGAGCGCAAACAATTTGATAGATATATGATATGTTGCACTAATGAGTGACATCAATGACTCAAAGCCTTCATCATATGAATAAGCTGCAGAGCAGCAAGTGTTGAAAGATGTTATGGCAACAAAATATCATTCTATATCGAATAAGGATGTTTAGGAAGTTGTTCCCAAACCTGAAAATAATTCAGTTGTTACTTTTAGATGTATTTACAAGATAAAGCATGATGTAGATGGTAGTGTTGACAAATACAAAGCCAAATTGGTTTCCCAAGGTTTCTCTTAGAAATTGGGCATTGATTATGAGGATACATTTCCTCTTGTGCCCATATATAACACCATTAGATCTATGATTTCACTTGCATCAGTATTCGGCTAGAAGCTTCATGATATGGATGCGAAGACTACCTTCCTCAATAGTGAGGTTGAGGAAGAGGTTTAAATTAAGAAGCCTAAGGGATTTGTATTTCATGGGAAGGATTCCCATGTGTGCAAGTTAAAGAAATCCCTGTATGGGTTAGAGAAAGCTCCCCAAGCTTGGTATGCCAAAATAGATAGCTACCTTCTGGAACTGGGTTTCTCAAAGAGTGAAGCATATCCAAACTTGTACTTTAAAGTAGTGGAGAATCAACCTTTAATACTGGTTCTATGTTGATGATGTATTCCTCGCAGGAGAGGAAATATTGATTGTTGAGTGTAAGAGGGATATTACCTCAGAGTTGAGATGAAAGACATAGGTCTGATGCACAACTTTCTAGGCCTTGAGATATTATAGAGAAATGATGAGATATTTCTATCTCAAGGGAAGTACACTATAGACATCTCGCGGAGATTTGGCATGATGGATTGTAAAAACATGAGTACTCCAATGGTTTCAAATTTAAGGAAAATTCATGAGACTGAGATTAGATTGGATCCAACAGACCCCACTCTTTATAGACAGTTGATTGGTTCACTGATATACCTAATACACTCGAGGCCATACATTTTCTATGTAGTAATCATTTTGATTCAGTTCATGGCAGATCCTAAACATAAACACTGGGTTGCAACAAAGCATGTTCTGAGGTACCTCCGCGGTATGATTGCTTATGGACTCAAGTATGCCTCCAATGGAGGAGTGTTACTACCTTTATATTCTATATCTGATTGGGGTGGTAGCATTGTGGACTGTAAAAGCACTTCTAGATACTGTTTTAGCTTGGGTTCTGCTATGGTTTCTTAGTCTAGAAAAAATAAGGGTTCAATTGCCCAGAGTACCACAGAGGTTGATCAGTACATTGTTGCTAGTATTGCTGGTAAAGAATCAGTGTGGCTGAGAAAGTTGCTAGGAGGATTGTCCACTGAGAAGCTTGAGCCTACAGTGGTTAGGTGTGACAACTAGAGTTGTATAAATCTTTCCAAAAATCCATTGTTTCATGACAAGATGAAACACACAAAAATGAAGTATCAATTCATTCGAGACATGGTCTAGAAATGCATTGTGAAATTTCAACACATAGTTATTGATGAGCAGATCGTAGATGTGTTGACATAGCCTCTCTCTGTGACAAAGTTTTGACATTTATGAGATAAGCTTGGTATGGCAAAGAATGTCTCCCTCACTGAGAGGGGGTGTTAAATGTACAACATCACGAGTCATGCTCCAGGAGACTTGTGTTGTATAAAGTCAGGAACTTGTGTTGTATCAAGTTCAGAAACTTGTGGTGTATTAAGTTAAGGGACTTATGTTGTATCAAGTCAGGAACTTATGTTGCATTAAGTTAAGGAAACGTTTGTTGTATCAAGTTAGGACATTGTGTTGTATCAAGTCCTATTCATGTAAGATGGTTGTACTGTGATCTTCTGTTGTATCAAGACCATAATCTTGTGTTGTATCAAGATTGGTGTCTTGTGTTGTATCAAGACTGGTCTTGTGTTGTATCAAGACTATATACTTGTGTTGTATCAAAGTCTAGACTTATGTTGTATCAAGTCACACAGATATACTATGTGATGCATTGCTAGTCATGGCTACTGGGTCCTATAAATATCCTTTAGGGATTAGCTACCCTAGAGTGAATTAATTTAGCATATGACTATATGACCCGATGTAATACATATGATCATTAATATGAAAGAATTATTCTAAGTATGATATGATAAGATGGTTAATTAATTAATACACATATGGACCATGTAGTATTTAATGAGATATAACATAGAGAAAGAGAATGAATTCAAATTGCACATGTATGCCTAAGTGAACTCGAATTATGAAGGCCTCAATTGTAAATAAAGGATGTGTCATTTAAAGAAGGAACATCTCCTTGATTCATGCAAAGTGCTTGTGCATGGGTGACACTGATTGTGAAGTACCAAAGACTTTCAGTTAGTCTCCTAACATTCAGTTGAAGTTTAAGTTTAGTTCAGTCAGTTCACATTTAGTTCATATCTAGTTCATTCAATTCACATTCAGTTCATTCTATTCACATTTAGTTCAAGACAGTTAGCATCCAGTTAAAGCTAAATAAAGAAGGAGGGTGCATATCTTATGCATGCAAGTGTAACTGAAGTGCTATTTTGACACTGGAGCTTAGGAGGGCACTAATGATTGCATGAGAGGAGTTCTAGTGCATGTTACTCCTAGTGAATGCGCCATGTGTTGATCTCAGTGTGTTTATTGAGTCTCCTATTCGCCCCCTTCTGCATGCTAGGTGTTTTGACTTGTTAATAATATGCTAGGCATATGGCAAGTTCAATACACAGTTGCATACAATTGTTTTTGTAGGGTTGTATTGCATCTTTCTTCTCTACTACTAGGGTGATATCTTTTATGAAGCAATATGCTTATGTGTTGTAAACCATTCTCTACAATCTATCTATCATACTCAAAAATTTGTTAAGTTTTTCATCCTCTTCAGAAAGTTTTCCAAAATATATTTTATATCTTATTTCGATCCATTTTCGCTTACATCACTCATTGCACAAGTGCGTAATGCTCCACCACAATTTGCTTCTTATGCTTCCTCCATATTGAACAATTCATTCTTTATGCATTAAGTGTTCTTTATTACCTTTATTGCTTTCCCCTTCTCGATTTTTATATCACATTACCTTATTTTATTAAGGGGGTCCTTTATGCTAAATACTAACTGCAACATATTTTTATTCCTATGAAATTATTTGTGATTTAAAGGAAATATATGTGGTGTCAATAATAATTTGAATAAAACATAGCTCCAAGGTCATTTTCACAATTTAAAGGAAATATATGTGGTGTCAATAATAATTTGAATAAAACAAAGCTCCGATGTCATTTTCATATTAAGCATGCCTACATATGTCATATTTCTTTGACCATTTAAATTTGGCATCATATGATTTGACCAAAAAAAATTATAATATGTTAAAATGGATAATAATTAAAAATAATAATTATTAATTAATGTTGTTTTTTTAAGTTTTAAAATTTTACTTTTCAAAATTTTAATTCAATAAATAAATATAAAATTGATTTAATTTAAATATTCCATATTATAATTAAAAATCCTTTAAAAGTCTACTTATCGATGTCTCAATTAAATAACATTTTATTGAAAGGTTGGTGAAGCATCACAACATTTAAACTTTATTGAAAAACATTATAATCAAATTGACCATTTTGTTTTATTTTGTTTTTAAAAAGTTTTCATGGAAGTGGAACATGTCACGATTGGATATTAAATATTAAAATATATAATATGGAGGGAGGATGAAAGCCCTATCATGGCTGGCTTGGCTCGAACGTGGGTGAGAAAAGCACTAATATAATATAATATTTTTTGTTGTTCGACCATTATCCACCCCGTGAATGTGCACTACAAATAAAAATGTACGTGTCATGCCCGCACAAACAATGATTAAAAAAAACACAAAATTTGGGTCATGGGCCATGGCCACCACAAAGGTTATCACTTTGATGTATTGGGTTATCTGCATGATTTTACTCTCTTTATCTTTAAATTATTGGTGTTGTGAGGCATTATATTATCGTCAAATTTTACGTGGCTTTGGAATAAAAGTATTAATATTAATGTTTTTTAATAGTTATATTTAAATTAGTGAGAGTTTTTTATGATTGAATTTGATTTTTCGATTGAAATTTTTTTGGTATCTAAAATTCACAATTTTCATATTGACATGTTTGAGAAGTGATAATTCATTAACTACAAAGCGAATTCTAATAAATTCTAATAGTAAATAAAGAAATTTGAAAAAATAAATCCTCAACTCCCGAAACAAAAAAATGTTTCCATAAAATAATAATAATAATATTTGTATCAACGTATTTTAACGCTTTTATTAAAAGTGCATAAAGAAGTAATTCCTAATTGCTTGAATTATGATGATAATGTTAAAAGACCTTATTTATTAAGTAAATATCGATTTTTTATATTTAAAGGTATTATATATGTGTTTTTGTATGGGTATTGAAAACTAATATCAATTATTTATAGAGTTAAAAGTAGAAAAATGTGAATAAATAACAAAGAATTGTAATTAAATATTTCTTGATTATGTATACTAAGGGATGATTTAAAAATGAAATTAAATGTTTTTAAACAATATTTTGAAGAAAAGAAAAGAAATAATTTATTATTCAATTGAAAGATCATTAAACATGAAATGCATTCACATAGGAGAAGTTTATAATTATGGATTGCCATCCTTGTTCATGGTAGGGTTTATAAATTCTATGACTGATCTGGATTTATGTGAGAACAAAATGAAATAACAGATATAAAACCACATATACATATATATTGCAAGGAAAACAGTGATACAGTAAACAAACATTCTATTAAATGAGGAAATATTACAAACTGTACAATAAAGCAACTAGAATGGTGGTAGTTATATCTCTGAGATGAGATGTGGTGGCTATGCTCATTCGTGCCAAGCTGAATACAAAAGGAGGCCAAAAGGGCCTATTTATCATAAGCACAAGGCAAGAACCCTAAACGTCCAAGACATAACCCTAGAAGATGAACCATCATAAAGTTTCCAAGGTGTTTAGTTGAACAGTCAACTTCTCCGGGTCATAACTTTTACATACAAGCTCCATTTCGGGTACTTGACATCCCATTGGAAAGGTATATTTGAGCTTTGCAACTTAAATTTGGGAGCCCATGCATGCCATCAATAACCATTCCCCCCATTAATCGCAAACAAAATGTCATTTAGAGCCTCAAAACAACCCTAGAATTTTAGGACTTGAAAAACTGTAGAAAAATTGGCATCTCCCCTCCCATCGATCCGACCAACAGAGGGAACATGAATGATGTGTGGGGTACTAAATTTCAACGCAAAGGCTATATTACAAAATCAACTATTTAAATGCATGTAATGCATAATTAAAATACATAGTGGGATTAAACTCTATCAACGCACGCACAACATCCACACACCAACATTTTTATCACGAGCATAATAATAAAACATTCACACACAAAATTAATCGCATTCTCATGCTATGCTTATGCCTTCTACTGAAAAATTTAAGATGGACATTTCATTCAAGTTGACATTAATGAATAAACATTCTTAACACATAAATTGGGCATAATTAAAAACATAGTAAGCACCTTATCTTTCAACTAAAGGTGTCCAAGCATATGGCTATGGAAGAGCAACGTTCCACCCAATCATAGGTATTTGTATAGCCTATATTCTTTCATTTAAGAGACCACCCCTGAATTGTGTTGGACATAATGACACACTGAGAGGGGGGGTGAATCAGTGTGTTGGCACTCTTAACAATTTTCACTTCAAGACTTAAGCAAATTTCATCAATCACATTAAGATAATAAGTACATCAATCACAAGAAAAATATAGTAAAATTTATTTATAGTTGAATATGAAGACTTCAATATTCAAATTACATCAGCACCAACTGACTGAAGAGCACCAACTCTTATGCCAAGTACTAGCCTGGTTTCTTAGCTCCAACTAACAACATGTGAGGTATCCAAACCTCAAAGAGCAAGACTCATCTTTCCAACCAAACACTTATGCCACTCAATAAATTGTTGCTCATTGTCTTCAAAGAGTCTTCTCGTGTCAAGTCATGTTGTCATTGTTATGTTGAATCGTGTCTAAGTGTCAAGTTCACTTCAATGAATGCTTCACCAAATTCTTTCTTAAAACTCCTTTAGAGTATACCTCTGCTTCAAAGAAATGCTACTGCAATATCGACACTGTCATCAAAGATTTATGAGTCCAGGACACTTGAATGCTATAAAATCAATGTCACATCAAGATGTCAAAGTCATCATTGTTATTGGCTATCACTATCAATGTTGTTATTGCTGTCATATGTCATCAAACACTATCATTTCAAACTCCTCATGAATATGTGACAATCAAATCAAGTTTCATTTTACAGACTTCAAGCTTCCTTGATGCAGATTATATTCATCATTCATGAACACACATGTCGTTGTCATATATATCATCAAAGTATCATTGTTTCCGAGTTTCCCTTCAATGAGATATACTATTGGTCTTTCTTTTGATGATGCAAAAACTCCTCAACATAATATTCAACTCTGATTTTGAAGTAAAAAAAACATCTAATTCATCACTGAGTCATCCACATGCCAAGACTCGGACATTCAAACTGTCTTTTTCAATACTAGAAATCATAGGATACACACTTCATTCTCAGTCTTATTAGTGCAGCTAAAAATCAGTTTTAGAAACTTGTATCTTTATTGGGCCGCCATAGTCCAAAACTGACCTGAAGTTCTGAGCTCGATCTTCAACAAAATGCACACCTGTTTTTTTTACTGATCTTTCCTCAGAGACCTAAAATTCAGATCTCAATCGAGAAACGTTGAATTGGTCTATACACATTTTCCAACATATTTTTAATTGATTCGACTTTCATCATAAGTGATTTTTTTTCAAATATTTTGGATTATTTTATGGAGCCAACTTTGCATAATGAATTAGGTTAATAACAGCTGGGCTGGAAGGGATGCCATGTCACATATTTAAGAGGTGCTCATTAACAAGGCCTCAACATAATCATCAAGTAATGTCTCCAACTAATGGTTGCAAGAACTCCACCTCATCATAACCATGCACAATGAGCTTGTGGCTTCTTGTGAAGAAAAATGTCAACTTCATGACTTCAAGGAGTTTAAGCCATATCAAGTTTTCAAGTATAGTTAGTAAATCATCTTTTCCACATCATGCATATCCATAACCTTCAATGGCATGTATATCAAGTAATTATATTTGAGGGTTCAAGAGTTGCATGTCAACATTGTGCATCCATGACAAAGTAAGGGCTCTTCCATGTCATGAATCAACAATGCATCAAGGTCTTCAAAAGAATGAGCTTCTTCAATCGTTTGAGGGCTTCTTCATCATGTGTGTGGGCTTCTCGAGAAATCCACATGAGCATGGGCTACAAGAACATCATCAAAGTATCTCCACTTAGCTTGTGGGGAATATATCAACAAGCAACCAAGTGTGTGGGATTCATAACCCCGTCAGGCCAAAAATGACCACATAATGGGTCATTTGGACCACCTAGTGCTCCAAGGCACAAACAACCAAGTCATGATCTCCATGTCATAAACCTTTGTCACTCTTTTGTCATTAATGGATTGACATTAATGACAACTATGCTCAACAAATTTCCCCTTTGTCATTGATGGCAACACCTCCTCAATTTTCTCCCCCTTTGAATTTAAGGACAAAGGTCTAAATAAAAGCTTCAAAGTGCCCAATTTTTTTTTTTTTTTTTAAATCTTGAGATCAATCTGAGATGTCTGCTCCCCCTTTCATGTATACTTCTTCATTTACTAGGCTCCCCATGAGATATTTTTGTCATGTTACTTGTATAGTTATTAGTGAATGCCAAATTTTCTACAAAATTTCCCTTATAATCATACTTATGCCAAGACTTCTCATGACCTATCTTGGAATAAATTATGCACAAATATCCATTATGTTGCTCAAGTAAGGATGACTACTATGATTTGAACACCTTGTTAACCGTTGTTGATTCGATATTTGTTTATAGACAATGTCATTGTCTCGTGATTTATCAACTTCCATCTCATATCAATCAATTTATGATTTCTTTTGAAATATTCTTGACTGTTTCCTGCTAGGGTTGACTTTCTCTTTTTCTTTTTCTAGATCAGATCTCTATCCCACTGTCAAACTGCTAGAATAATCCTTTGACTTATTGCTGCAACATAGGGTTCCGCATACCTTTTTATACTCTGTTGTACAAGGAAAAATATACATACTTCATACATCAATCAAAGCTTCTGACAATGGCCAACATCATGACTTGGATTGTAGCAGTTTCATTCTTCGACTCAGGTAGTATTGTAGCAGCTTCAAATTTTGAATGTGGTGGATTTGGACCGCGGGAGGAGATTATTATCAATCATACCTTTAACTATTTCTTGGATTCATTTTGGAATTCTCCCCATAGTTCAAATTTGATGATTAAATTACGATTTGGCAAGGATCAAACTCTTCTTCAAATCATTCTTTGAACATGTTCAATTTTCACATGTAGTAGGAATATATAATTCTTAGTGAATACAAATATAGATGCTCCCTTTTGTCACTTGGATGAAAGACTTTCCTGTAGCATAATGCTTATGTTTTCTTGTTTTGAATGGATGGATATCTCATGAATTCAGAATGCTTCAGAACTACAAGACCGTATGCTTGCGGTTGTAGGTTTCTTCTGATGAAAGAACCTTGGGCTATCTCATCTCAAATTTTTATTACCAAATCACACTTATTTCTTTGGTTGGTTGCATTGATAAATTTACAAAGACTTCACAACACTTTTACTACTGCATTGATTAGATAGGAGTTAATCTTTATTTGTATTCATGGGCTTTAATCTCTACCAAGGACTTTAAGATTACAACAAGAACTCCAATTTAAGGTAAGGATGTGATGGTACCATGAGGGAACCCATATATCAAATAATGACTTCTTCACAGGTGCTCAATATCATCATTACCCAATGACTTCATCAAGTAGAGTTTTACGATCATCAACAAGGTAAGTAGGCTACACTATCATTAACAATTTCAAGGCTTTCAAGGATTTTTGTAGAACAACAAGTCTCACTTCATGAGGTCATTACAAACTACTCATGCTCCCCCTATCAACATGCCAACCGTGACTACAATCGTTGGAACTATTTCATTTCTTGGATAAACCATCATTCACCTTTGAGTCCATCCTCCAAACTCCATGAACTCAAGGTGTGTTAAGGTATTTGAAAGACTTCAAATTTGGATTACCACATGGAAACCATCTTCTTTGCACTGATCTACTTTATTCATACTCAATAAACCATTATTTTTCACACATACCTAAGAACATCCTTGATTTTGAGTATTGGTCTTCTGAGTTGTATTTCTCCCTACATTATTCTTCTTCCATGGTTCATAATATTTTCTTGTGGATGTGTCTGAGGCATTACTCATAGATTGTCTTCTTTAATTCACACAATCTTGAGCTTTTTTCCCAAAGCCACTGCAACTATAACATCTCATAGTGTGACAATATGCAGCAATGTGACCAACATGGTTGCATGTCCAACACCTAACTATGTTGTTGGAACTTCCAACACTTATTCTATCATTGAATATACAATCCATAGTTGTGTGATCAAAATCATTACATGAATATCAATAAACATTAAAACCATCTTCATAATTGGGTGCTTGATTCCATCTTGGAGTTGTCTCTCTTCAGAATCCGTATTGAGGAGTGGGACCAACTTCTTGACGTCTTTCTGATCTTCTGAAGTCTTCTTTGTGTTGTGCAAGTTCTTGATGAGGATATTTTCTTTCATTCTTGGATGTTGAAGGGATTGCTTTAGGGGTATTAGGAGACCATGTGTCAACCACATACTTTCCTCTTTCCTTGTTGTAGCCAAGACCGGATTTGTAAAATGGAGATCTTTGACAATCCAAAATATCATCTAATATGACTGAACTGTTGTTGATCTTGACATATGCATCAAATTTCTTATCCTTCTTTTTTAGACAAACTACCTCCATCTCAAGCTTTTGATATTTCTTCTACTTCTCATTTAATTTGTCCTTTAAAAAATCCTCTATCCTTTTGGCTTCTTCCAGTTAAGTCTTCAGATCAAGTTCTTTTGAATGTTCACCGGAATATTCTTGTTCTTCCGTTTGACTAATAAATTCTGTCTTTAGTCTTTCAACTTCATCTTCTCTGTCTTCTAGATCATCTTGTAAACATGTCTTCTTGTGATTGAGTTTCTTTAGAAGATCCATTGACTTCTCATGGTGCTTCTCTAAGGACCCCAAAATCTTATTTTTAAACCTCAATTTGTATTCGATATCAATGTCCATAAAAATGTGTGCTATGAAATATTTCTTAGCATATTCAATATCATTTTCAATGTCATCACAACCAAAGCTACTGCAATTAGAATGATCCTTACCTTCACTGATGCCTGAATATTGCACTTCCTTTTCTTCTTTCTTCATATCCTTAGTGGGATTGACTTAGGTTTCCTTCTCTGTGTCTTGGTTTCTTCTTTGGTAATCACTTTCCAGCTTAAACCACGGGTCTTTGGAAGAAGTATGTTCTCCTACACTCTCTTTGATGGAGATTGAGAGTCCATCGATACAAAATTTCAAGACAATGGTGTTGTCCTTCTTAGCATCCTTTTGTGTAGTTGTCTTGGTCTTCTTGTTGGACGGAATGGGTGGATTGATGACATTCTACCAGACACCAAAAATCTTCAGTTAAGATTTCATCTTGCTTCTCCATCCAATGTAATATGTCATATCAAATACTGGAACTTCATCATTTGATAACTCTTCTTTTCCTTCCATTGTGTATCCACAGATCTCCTTCAAGCTAGTAAGGCTTGTGTTGAAGGCTTTCTCTGATACTAATTGTTGGACACAATGACACATTGAGAGGCGGGGGTGAATCAGTGTGCTATCACTCTTAACTATTTTCACTTCAATACTTAAGCAAAGTTCGTTAATCACATTAAGCTACTAAGTACATCAATCACAAGAAAAATATAGTAAAATTTATTTATAGTTGAATAATGAAGATTTCAATCTTTCAATTACACCAGCACCAACTCCTATGTCAAGGCCCAACCTAGTTTTCTTAGCTCCAACTAAGAACATGTGAGGTATCCAAACCTTAGAGAGCACGACTCATCTTTCCAACCAAACAATTATGCCACTCAATCAACTACTTCTCACTGTATTCAAAGAGTCTTCTCGTGTCAAGTCATGTTGTCATTGTTATGTTGAATCGTGTCTAGCTTCCCAGTTCACTTCAATGAATGCTTGACCAAATACTTTCTTCAAAATCCTCTAGAGTATACCTCTCTTCAAAGCATTTCTACTACCATATCGACATTCTCATCAATTGTTTATGAGTCCAGGATACTAGAATGCTATAAAATCTATGTCACATTAAGATGTCAAAGTCGTCACTGTTATTGGATATCACTATCAATTATGTTATTGTTGTCATATGTCATTAAACACTATCATGTCAAACTCCTCATGAAGATGTCACAATCAAATCAACTTTCATTTTACAGACTTCAAGCTTCCTTGTTGCGGCTTCTATTCATCATTCATGAGCACACATGTCACTGTAATATCATCAGAGTATCGTTGTTTCAACACTTCCCTTCAATGAGATATACTACCGGTCTTTCTTTTGAGGATGCAAAAAATCCTCAACATAATGTTAAACTCTGATTTTGAATTAAAAAAACTTGTAATTCATCACCGAGTCATCCACATGCCAAGAATTTGACTTTCAAACTGTCTTTGTCAACGCTGAAAATCAGAGGATATAGAATTCATTCTTACTCTTATTAGTGCAACCAAAATTATATTTAAAAACTTGTATCTTTACTGGGCTGCCATAGTCCAAAACTGACCCGAAGTTCTGAGCTTGATATTCAACAAAATGCACACCTGAGTTTTTACTGTTGCTACCTCAGAGACCCAAAATTCAGAGCTCAATTGAATTTATTTCCTGCTTCCTAAATGAGAAACGTTTACTTGGTATTTATACATGTTTTCCATCATATTTTTAACTAAGCCGACTTTCATCATAAGTGAATTTTTTTTTTTTTTTTTTTTTTTTTTGCAAATCTTTTGGATTATTTTACGGAGTCGACTTTGCTTAATGAATTAGGTTAATAACAATTGGGTTGGAAGGGATGACACATCACATGTTTAAGAGGTGCTCATCAACAAGGCCTCGACATAATCATCTAGTAAGCTCTTGAACTAATGGTTGCAAGGGATTCACTTCATCATAACCATGCCCAATGAGCTTGTGGCTTCTTATAAAGAAAAATGTCAAATGACTTCATCACTTCAAGGCCTTTAAGCCATGTCAAGTTTTCAAGTATAGTTAGGTAATCATCTTTTCCACATCATGCATATCCATAAGCTTCAACAACATGTACATCAAGTCATCATATGTGTGGGTTCAAGAGTTGCATGTCAGCATTGTGCATCCATGACAAATTAATGGATCTTCCATGTCATGAATCAACAATGCATCAAGGTCTTCAAACACATGATATTCTTTAATCGTTTGAGTGCTTCTTCATCATTTGTGTGGGATTCTCAAGATATTCACATGAGCGTGGGATACAAGAACATCATCGAATTACCTCCACTTAGCTTGTCGGAAATAGATCAACAAGCAACCAAGTGTGTGGGCTTCATGACCCCGTCATGCCACAAATGACCACAAAATGGGTCATTTGGACCACCTAGTGCTTCAATGCACAAAAAACCAAGTCATTCTTTCCATGTCATTGGCCTTTGTCACTCCTTTGTCATTAACGACTTGACGTCAATGATAACTATGCTCAACAAGTTGGGCTATGTGTAACAAACTTAAATAATAACATCAAACAATATATATATTAAATATCAATATTAATTATTAATATTAATACATATTGATATTAATAATTAATAATTAATAAATGGTTATTAGTAAACTATTCTAAAATGATGCATCCTTTCATGCATGGTATCCAAAGTGCCTTTATAATTAATATATATATGGCACTCACTTTGTAATATTTTATCATCATTCATCTTTGATACTTATTTAATATTTTCAATATGGAATTATTCTCCATTGGTTGATTATTCAACTAAGTAATCAATGAGAATATCCAGATACGGATATTAGATTGGTATCAGAGCCTTCTGTTGATCTCCGAATTTTGTCCAAAATGATCAAGGTTTCCTTGAATTTAGGTCTTTGACCTCACAATGGATTTTAGCCATCCATATTCAGAGTTTCTTTGGTAAAGATTGGTTTTTGACCAAAAATTGGCCTTTGGCCATTTGAATTTCATTGAAGAAGTATTAATTCCACTCCAAATATGAAACAAGAACGAGAGGGAAAAATGAACCCAAAAAAAAAAAATTTATCAACAAAAAAATAAAAGGGGAAAAGTTAAAAAACAAAGTGAAATAGCCAAATTGGTTTACTTACAATTATAAACGAGTTTTATAAAATATGCTTTGNATATATATATATATATATATATATATATATATATATATATATATATTGATACATATTGATATTAATAATTAATAACTAATAAATGGTTATTAGTAAACTATTCTAAAATGACATCCTTTCATGGATGGTATCCAAAGTGCCTTTAAAATTTATATATATATGGCACTCACTTTGTAATCGTTTATCATCATTCATCTTTAATATTTATTTAATATTTTCAATATGGAATTATTCTCCATTGGTTGATTATTCAACTAAGTAATCATTGAGAATATCCGAATACAGATATTACACTATGTATCCACTAAGGAGGAGTTACTCAAACTCACTCACAACCATAAGGACAAATACTCATGCTAAGCCAGCACATAACTAGGTTTGTCAAGCAAGTAGGGAGGCATGGAAGGAGATAGCTAAGACAGTGAGCTCAAGCACAAAGCTACACCCATCTCAATTTGGCTTCACACAACCTTGGCACTCACAATACCTACCACGCCCAACACAAAGGAAGGTTCCCTTCTTTGTTACATAGTCCCACAAGCACCCCTTCTCTCTAGTTCTCTTTAGTGTGGACATGGAAATGTGAAAGCTACTAAGACTCTAGAGATTATTTCCTTCATTGGGTTTATCAAGCTATTCCAACCTCTTATCGCACTCCCATTTCAATTCACTCTTGGATTTTTCCAAATTTTGGCCACATGATTGTCATCGTGAAATTCCACTTTTGGGCTTCCAAATCTGGGTATTCCCATGGATTTTCAATCTTTTGAAACTCTCAATTATGATCTACGGTTTATAGATATGGATTCCCCACTATATTTTACTTCTCACATGAATTTCTGGGCATTTTTGGCACTTCAAAACATGGTTTCGTTCTAAGTTACGATTTCTACTTTTTCCACCATTGGGAATGCACAACATGCTCATAATCATAGTCTAGTTATTCAACAAGGGAATGGGGAGGACTGAAAATGAATTCTCATGAGGAATAATAAATTATGGGTCAAGTAAACCATTCCCATACTCAACCATACGAATTTCTGAGTTTTCCCATTATCCATTAATGCATGAGCTGATTTTTCCAGATACTTTCTTACAATAGAATTAAATGGAAGCATAGTTAGTCAAGCTAGGTTCTCAATATGAAATTTGGAAATAAAGGGTTCAATCCTAGAACCCATGACCTCTCCCTAGTGGATACACACATCCTCCTCATTTTAGTTTCTTCCATAGCTCTTGGTAGTTTATTTGCATTAAAAATATTTACATGCTTTTACAATTTTCCATGGCTTACTAGCACATGGGTAACAAAATATAAAATATTTTCCTTTAAAATTTGACCATTCACTAGAGAGGCCTTGGACTTGAGCTCCACGCTAGGAATCATACATCACATATACACAATATTTACATATAAATCCAAGGCATTCTAAGGGTCAAAATGGGGGTATTACAAAAATTACTAAAAAAATTGCCAAAATGGAAAACTGTTTTGAGCCAGTGAAATAGGTGGGTGGTCACCGACATCAATCTGGATCAATCCTCCCCCCTTAGGAATAAATGGTCTCCATTGCGTCAAATCTCTTATCACATGTCGAATTGTGTGTTGAGATGAGATCTTGGTGCGAAATTTGTTGAAGTGAAAAGGAAGCCTTTCTTTGACATCCTCATAGGGTTATAAATGTTGTTGATGGAGATGCTGGAGTTGTTCAACAATTTTGGTTATTGTGTTATCCTTGGTATGAAATGGTTCGGATCATTTATTTTAGTAGGAGAACCTTGAATGCATGGCCTTGCATTGTAGAGGTACCTAGATAGATGAGGAAACAATGAATTTGTGGTCATCTTGTGTCTGCTAAGTGGAGGGGACCTTTGCAGAGTTTGTGGAGGTCTCTATGATATGATGTTCTCCTTTAGAGGCAATTGTGAAGAGGAAGAATTTCCCAGTGTGGGATATTATCTTCCTGCACTGCTTGTTTGGGGTCAACGATACTGTGGTAGGTGCAACTATCTATAGTATCCAATAGAGTTGTCCTCCCAAAGAGACTATCTATCTTCCATATTTGACACCAATCTCTCGAATAGGTTATTGCAAAATGCAACGTGTTAGGAACGATGACAATGGCAGGTGGTTATTCGACTGAAATCCCTCTGCATTATCTACCTCCATAAGTCAAGGCCTTCAATCTGATAGCATCGTAAACAAAAATGAAACCTTCGAAGGCTTCTAGATTTCTCAAGAAGATAGATGAAATCCTTATTATGGCCCTTCCTCTAAAGTTCCAGATGAAAGTCGCATTATCACTAGTAGAGAGAGCTCTTGTAGGCCAGTTCATGGGATTTTGGCCTTCCCCTAAAAGCACATAAGCTTGGGTTCAGAACAACTAGAGGCCATTGATATCGAACAATGTATCTTCATATTTTTCAAGAACAGGGTTTTTTCTGTTTAACTTCATATCCTAGGAAGACCGAGATCTAATTTTTTGCAACTGTCTGTACTTCATGGGTCCTAAAGGTCCGTGCCTAAAAACATGGACTTCTCATTTTAACCCCTCTGAAGATGTCCCAACAGTTGTACTGGTATAGGTTCGTCTACCAAATCTTCCAGTACACTGTTGGAATCGAGAATCCCTTTAACATATTGGGAATACTTTGGGGAATTTTAGAACATCTGAAAGAGAAATATGCATGTGTGTGGATGCGTGTTGAAGTTGATTTATATTTAGGGTTACCATAAGCATTCAATCTTACAATAGAAAACTGGTCGCATGTGCAAAAGTTCGACTATGAACAACTCCCTTTCAAGTGTCGGGGATGCCATGAGTATGGACACTTTGCAAGGAATTACCCTAAGAAAGTATCCACTCCTGCATATAAAGAAAAGGTGGAAGGTTAGAAACACGTTAAAAAATCCAAAACAAGAATAGGGGTTGGTCCTTCTATCCGTAGATCTAAGAAAGAAAATACTGCAGGGGAAACCAAAGACCCTTCTACCCAAGATAATAGTTTTGAAATATTGAGTACACAACCAAAGGAGTTTCAATAAGTTGAGTCAGATCCACAGAAGCAATCTAAATCACCTCAAGGAAAACCAACCTCTCCAAAAACCTCGGTAATCGTAGATCTAGATCCTGTCATTGAACCACCACAGGAAGAGAAAATATTGGAGGATTTAAAGGAGGAATAAGGGGAATTTACTGAATCCCTAATGAAGGGGAAAAAAACCCATAAGAGGTCGAAAGACATATCGTGAGAGATAAGAGAAAGCAACCTATAAAGAAGAACTATAGGGTAGCCAACCTACACTGGAAATATTTTTTTCTAGAAATACTAGACCTACTAGGAATTAGAGTCAAGGCTCCAAAGGAGCCCAAAATCCCCCAAAAGGTAAATAATAAAGGTAGTCTCCTGGAATTGTAGACACCTCAAAAATAGTTTAAAATAAATTAGAATGAAAAATATATCACGAATGGAAAACCCAGATATTTTTCTTATCTAGGAGACAAAAATGGAGAAACAGGACTTTCTCTGAAGTAGTAACTTCTTTTGGAAAAAAGGACATAGCAGAGTCGTCTCATCCAGAGGTGCGTCAAGAGGTATTGGCACTCTTTGGGATGAAGAAAAATTTGAATTGGTGCAAGAGTGTATGAAAACTCATTGGATCTTCATGCAACTTCGACATAAGGAAACAAGAAATTTAGTAAGTCTTTTTAATATCTATGTTCCCGTCAATTTTAGAGAAAAGAAACAATGTGGGATACCATTGGTGCATTAGCACATGATATCTGCTTAGATAATATTATATTGGCAGGAAATGCAAATTTTACTCTCAACCTCAATGAAAAAAGGGGAGGGTCTAGAGTGAGAGATCCATACAGGAAATGGGTCAAGGATCTAATGGATATCAAGCCATTCAAATGTATCTATACTTGGACAAATCGAAGAACATGATCGGGGTATATTGCTACAAGATTGGATAAATTCTTGGTGCAAATCTCCTTTCTCCTTCTTGGCTTGGAGGCAAGCTCCTTGATTTTTCCCATGGGTATCTCGAACCATAGGCCTATAAATCTGGAGCTAAAAGAAAACCCTAATCTAGGCCCCATTCCTTTTAGTTTCATTCCTCTCTGGATTCAAAATCAAGACTTTAGGGATAGAGTCTGTGCTGCTTGGGACTCCCCGGTTTTAGGTTCCCCATTCTTCATTTGGGAAGAAAAACTAAGAAGAGTTAAGAAATAATTAAAAGGATGGGTAAAAGGCTTACCTTCTCTAGTGGAGGAGAGGAAAGAATCTCAAAATCAATTAGGCACCTATTAATTACAAATGGAAAGCATGGAAATATCCAAATAAATATTAAATAAAGAAGAGGAGTTGCAAGTAGATCTATATACTACCTGTGTAAAAGAAGAAGAATTATGGTGAAAAATCCTGAAGTCTCTGGTTGCAATCAGGAGATAGGAACACCTCTTACATTCATAAGCAAGCCTGGGACATGAGACTTCAATTCAGTTAAAGAGATTAAGGTACATTATCAAACATTCTATGATTTAACTAGTATTAAAACGATTTCCCGTCAACATTTCAAAATATTATACACAGAAGAAGGATTTGATGGCCCAATGTCAGAGTTGTTAGGTCTAGTTCCCAATGAAATAACTAATCAGATGAATCTCAAGCTCACCAAACTAGTCAGTTGTTGTGAAATAAAATTGGCCTTGAAATAAATGGAACTAGATAAGGCACCTGGTCTAGACGGCTTCACAGATAGATTTGTTAGAGTTTGTTAGAAAGTGGTAAAAAAATATTTTCATAAGATTGTCCTAAATCTCGATCTTGCTTAATAATTGGAGGGAGAACGAACTCGGCCATTTTAGCTTTAATCCCAAAATAAAAAGGTGTGAATTTTTTCAATCGGCTTAGACTGATTTCCCTATGCAATATCAACTACAAAATTATCACTAAAATAATTGCTAATAGGTTGAGGGATATCTTGCCAAAATCAGTTCCTACCAATGAAGGAGGATTTCTTAAGGCCCAACAAATCATGGATAACATCATTCTCATTCAAGAAGCAATCCATTCAATCCTTCAATGTAAGGAAAAGGGAATGGTTGTCAAGATTGATCTCGTAAATTATTTTGACGGGGCAAGACATTCTTTTCTCTTCATTGCAGTTGTCGCCCGCTTCATATTTTCTATAACTTTCATTAACTAGGTTAAAGCCTCCATAGGGGAAACCTGGATAGCCCCTCTGGTGAATGGTAGAGCAACATATTTCTTCAAAGCCTCTAGGAGCCTTCAACAAGTTTGTCCTCTCTCTCCCATGCTATTTATTCTCCAAGCTTTGGTCTTAGCTTCTTGCTAGACAAAAGGCATCAAGATCAAGATTTGCTAGGCCTTAT
Organism: Pseudotsuga menziesii; assembly: GCA_001517045.1. Taxonomy (NCBI): domain Eukaryota; kingdom Viridiplantae; phylum Streptophyta; class Pinopsida; order Pinales; family Pinaceae; genus Pseudotsuga; species Pseudotsuga menziesii. The sequence goes on along the minus strand of LPNX010747209.1, from coordinate 29,433 downwards.
AATTGCAAGAGGAGTCCAAGATCTAAGTCATGCCCAATTTGCGGATGATACTCTCTTGTTAGGAGGAGCTTCACCTCAAGTAGACACTTCCTTTAAAGTTGAGCTTGAATCCTTTTGTGTTGTCTCGGGGAGTAAAATAAATGTTGGTAAAAGTTAAATTTATGGGTGGAATATTTCTATTCGAGAATTAAGTATTATTGCAAGAACATTTGGTTTTCAAGGAAAGACTCAGTGGTCCTGCTTCAAATATCTTGGCCTTCTGATTTTTCGAAAGACTCCTCGGGGAAATGATTGCCTGCCTCTGGTAGAAAAGTTTAAGTTGCGCTTGAAAACCTGGGGAACATGATGGATAAATATAGTAGGTAAGTTAGTCCTTATCAAATTTGTTTTTATCCATCTTACCCATTTATCAATGTTCGTTGTTTCTAGCACTAGCCGATATTTTGTATATGATGGGAACGTTAATTCGACATTTCTTTTGGAAAGGAGGAAAGAAAATTGATAGGAAATTACCTTTGGTGAGCTCAAAAAAGGTGACAAAACCTTATCAAGAAGGAGGGCTTCAGATCAACTACCTCAAAGCACATAACCTTGCACTTGGAGCAAAAATTCTATGGAGACAAGTCTTGTGAAAGTGAAGCTGGGTCAAAAAACCTATTTGGATAAGATACTTCACGAGTGCTCATATATGTAGTCTGGATATCCCCCCTATGGTAAGATCAAGATCCCCTATCTTCCATATTTGTAAAATATCCCACACATTTTTTCATAAAAAGATCTTTTGGATCCCACGCAATGGGAAAACAATTGACCTTTGGGAGGATCGAATAATGGGAAGTGAACCATTCTCCAACATTGAAAACATGGAACCTCTTAAAATTTGGTTAACGAGTCAAGGTATCAATAAGTTTTGGGATCTCCCAGTTAGGGATGATGAGGAGAATAATTGGTGTGGCTGGAAAGGGTTAGATCCCTCGACGCCACTTCTGTAGGCATGGAATTATTTGATGTATCTGTTAAAAGGGAAAGCTCCATATTCATCCAGATCTAAGGATACTAGAGGATGGGGATATGGGTCCAACCATTACTTGGTTTCTCAAGCTTATCAGGCCCTTAAGGCCTCCCCTATGCCTCGCCCCCCCAACCCAACCTATTGGAATGGAATTTGGAAATAAAAATGTATTCCAAAGGTGGACATTTTTATTTGGACTCTGGGCCATCAAAGTATTCCGACGAATTAAAATGTGCAGAAAAGAGGTATTGTTGGCCCCTCTCGGTGTACTCTTTGTTATCAACAGGTCGAAACTTCAACGCATCTTTTCCTGGATTGTTAATATGCTAAAAAAGTTTAGCAGGAATCCCTTGGCACCATAGAATAGAAATACTAGGATCTATTACCACTTTGTTATCTAGATGGGGGTCCCTGTATCCTCACCCTATTTCCTCAAAAAGATGGTTAAAGATAGGTTCCATTTGATTATTTAAAAATTTATCCTTTGGAAAATATGGTTGGAAAGGAATGATAGAATGTTTCGAGACAAAGCATCTCTACCAATACAAGTGGTGACAAGAATCAAAGGCCTTCTAAAGGAATTCCTACAATGCAATCTAAGTAAAAAAAAATCCTTAGTTGCTTCTAGAAGAATTAGCTTGGGGAAAACAGTTGGGATTTAGTCTCTCCCACCCCACTACCTCGTTAGTCCCAACGCAAAGTTGGAAAATTAGGCTGGATGAAGACAAATTTACTTAGTGGCACCATGGATCATAGTTATATAGTCTTTTCTTTGATGGAGCTACAAAATGAAATCCATGGGTGACAGGAGGGGGAGAGATTATCTTTAATCATTATGGATTAATTTATCTTCGGTATGCTTGGAGATTAGGCAATGCTACTAATAACTATATTTCGAAATATAGCTATTAGGATCATAGGTTTTCTTCTTGTTTTCCAGTTTTATGGATAATATGGAGCATACCAGCTCAGTAGTGATGTTTGCAGTAAAATTTTACCAGACTTGAAGGTTTGATGTAATTCTCCCAATGCATCTGCATTTGGGATTTTGTTAATACAAAATACTATATGTTTTTGTTTAAAAAAATATTGTTCTTTAACAAAATATTTAAAAGAGGGGCAAGTGGGATTGGCCTCAAACATTCGAGACTCCTATGTTGAGTTTTTCTCACAATAAGTTTCCCACTAATTTTTGACATGGAGGACAACTTGACACTGGTAGAATTTGTGTATATAAATTACTATGTGACTAAAAAAATAGTCACGAGAGTGATTTTAAGCTAAAAATGTCTAAATTAAAGCAATACAACTAAAAATGAGCAAATAAAATGACTATTTTAGTAATTGGATAAAAAAGTACAGTTAAATAATTAGTTACAGAATTACAAATGACGAAAAAATGACAAAATACCCCATTTGACTAAAAAAGACTAAATATTCTTATTAACTTGAAAAAAAAGACTAAATACTCCTATAAACTAGCATTTCCTAATTTAATTCTCTCTCTCTCTCTCTATATGGATTCCAATATTATACGAATATTAATATGATATGTTTCAATAATAATATATTTTTAATAACAATAATATTAATATGTTTTAATATTAATACTAATATCCATGGATATTAGTATTACTATTAATATGTTTTAAGTATGCTTTTAATATTAATATAATATAATAATACTAATTCATTTAAAAAAATCAAAATTAGATAAGCAAGAATGAAAAATTAACAAATTTACATGGGCATAAATGAAAAATTTGGAGAACAAAAATTGGGATTTTTTTTGCGGAGGGTTAAAGAAATTGGATTTTTTTTTGCAGAGGGTTTTCATATTGGATCATCTCATTCACCAAGTCTTCCGGTGCATATTTCATTGTGCTTCAGGTATGGATTATGATCTCTTATTTTAAAGTTGCAAAGGGGTACTCTACCTAGCTCCTTGGTGAATGAATACTGTATTGTTCCTATTACTTGCTTCTCTGAAATTGAGAAGGTGGGTTCTCTGCATTCTCTAGCCTCCATCAAGTTATTATACTGTTCTTCTCTCATGATGAAAAAAAAACCCTCCATGATTAGACTTATGATATCCATGGTTATCTCTATTTTTCTCGACAACAACCCTGCTTTGCACATTTTTCCTTGACTCATGAGGGTTTCCTATATCTTCATCACATTTTTCCTTCACTCATGAGGGTTTCCTGTATCTTCATGAAGTTGCTTGGGTTGGTTAATAAGCTCATTTTCCATTGGAGGGAGGAAGGGATGAGTACTGATTTTGTGAGCCCCTAACTGGTACAACCTCTGAGTAAACAATGGAAACCTTTACATAAGGAACTCCATGAATTGTGGAACTGTGTACTGCTTCAGAATATCAGGACTTATGTAATAGTTCTATAAAAAATAACTGGAACCAACACTAATGATGTACAAGGATTGAGACACAATGGAAGAAACATTGGCTCTCCCCACAACTCTCTCCACTTTCCATTGGCACTATTGAAAATATTGTGTTTGTTGTGTCAACGATATCACATTATAGAGTTGTGTTGTATTATTATAAATGTCGGATGCCTTAGAAGCAAAGGTCACCATGTCAATAGATTTCCACTAGAATCTTGTGAGCTCAGATAGGCGAGTGGGAAATATGTAAACCCTAGTGTCTATGCAACATAATCAATAGCAAGTCTTCCCTCATAGAAGAGGCCTATGGGGTTGAGGGTGTCAAAATACCTTCCATAAGGAGGAAAATTAGACTTGACAAGTGTGAGAATATAATTTTATCCTCCACTTCGACAATGGAAACTCCAAAAATAAACAGCGGGGGCACCAGTGCCTATGCGTCCTCATATGAGATGTGTTAAACCAACATTACCAGAACAACAAAGTACAATATCACTGTAGGATTCCTTGAGTTACCAATTGATCAATTTGAACTCTAACTCGAAAAGCTCAAGTTGGTATATCTGTGGAGGAATGACATGCTATTTTTTTGAATATATACATCTCTGATCTCTCTATCAAGTCAATTGAGATACATATAAAATATTGAAACCACAATCAACCACATTACGGTGCGCCATGCTGCATCAGTAAATCTAGGGATTCACCTCTTGTTGGTTGGCCACACGAAATTGAGAATAGTCAAATTAATGTCTCTTCATATTTTCTCTTACGAAAGAGATAAGATGCAATTTTTCTTCATCATATTTACGCAATAAGATTATAGAAATGGTTTTCTCTAAGGAGTTGGTCTATATAAAATGGTACTTATATGGCCACATCTAATCAAATAAGGTGTGGAGGCAATATAATATCTGGTGGATTTCCTTAAGTCTGCACAATAATATCAAAATATTATGTTGTATTGGGCAATATTTAAACATAATCTTTTTTTCTTTTAAGTTCTGAACAAATTCAGGTAAAGAGAGAGAATGTATATCTTTAATGGTGAAATCACGCTTGCGTGTGGGAATTTACTCTGTATATTGGGAGTAACCATATATTTAACATTTTTTGAGCAATCCCTAGAAGAAAGTAAGGAATGGAGGAAGGATCCCTAGAAGAGTTGTATCCTTGGACGTTCATGCGTTTCCACCCTTTGGGAGAGCAGAAACCACTATAGGAAATGGGGAGTTATTGTATTGTGTGTGCTTGCCACTATCTCAGTAGTAGCTCAATTGGAGTTATGTTCTATAAAAATTCATTATAACGCCATTTCCTAGAGAGACATACATAACTAGATCATGGTACTCATTTTGCGAGCCCCTAACTGATACAATATCTAAGTAAACAATGAAAATATTTGCATAAGGAACTCCATAAACTGTGGAACACTGTATTGCCTCAAAATATTAAGACTTATGTAATAGTTATGTACAAAATCACTAGCACCAGCACTAAATATGTACAGGGATTGAAACTAAATGGAAGAAACATTGTCTCTCCCCACAGATCTCTCCACTTTCCATTGGCACTATTGAAAATATTGTACCTGTTGCATCAATGATATCGCATTATAGTGTTGTGCTGGTTGCTGGGCATAAAGAGGTACATGGCCTTATTTGTAAACAACCTCCCTTGTATATTATCATAAATGTCGAATGCCCCAAAATCAAACTTCGCCCTTGTCAATATATTTCCACTAGAATCTTGCGTGCTTAGATAGGTCGATGGGAAACACATAAACCCTAGTACTGTCCCTACAATATAATCAGTAGAAAGTATTCCCTCACAGAAGTAACCTGTGAGATTGTAGGTGTCAAAATCCCTCATAACATCACTTATATGCCCATGTTATAGGTTGATCTTGAACATGTTGCTAAGAATACACATGGTGATGTGGGGGAATACCTTGCACCTCTTTGCACCAAGAATGCACGATAATGTATTAGAGAAAAATGGATGTAATTTATTCAAATGATCAAATAATTGATGATGAAATTCTGAATTCTATGGTTGTTAAAAATGAGCACTCGAGGACTTCTTTGGGGACTAGCAACCCCTTTGCGTTATGTGAGACCGTGNATATATATATATGTGTGTGTGTGTGTGTGTCTGTATGTAGAGAGAGAGAGAGAGAGAGAGAGAGAGAGAGAGAGAGAGAGAGAGAGAGAGAGTTTTCCTTTCAATTGCTTTTATACCAAACATTTTCTATATCTCCACTGAAGTTAAACAATTAATTTATCAGGTTGTGGAGATGCCAAATGTTTCTTGGGAGGATATTGGGGGTCTAGAAAATGTTAAGAGGGGGTGAGGAAGCTAAGAAAAAGGTGAAGCTACAAAATGGATATTTTTGTATATATCAACATGGACTTGAACAATATAGGTACTACTTGTTTCAAGTTTTCAATTTGAGTTGGAAAGGTGGTATATTACCATTCTACCTATTGAAAAAATGATTCTTAAGTTTACTTAAAATGGTTAAATTTCCCATATTAGATACTCCTGGTTTTTTTCATCTAACGTATGTGCCATTTTCTTCTTCTTTCTGTGCAAAATGATTGGATGAGTTGCAAGTGATTGTATGATTTTTGGAAGTTGCAAAGCAACCGAATACAATTTGTGGCTAGATCCATGTTTTGGTGAACAAGAGATTTGATTGTAACATTTTGAATAGACTTCATGGGAATATGAGAATTGAAATGTATTATATGTATACTTCAAAAACTTAATGTTAGGTTTCACTTCAAGTGACATGGCACTATGTCGGGTGTAATGAAAGTTGGATTGACAAACTCTTCATCAATGTGCTCTCATCTTGAAAGAGCCTAAACAAATGGAAATGCTTAGGAATTAACCTGTATACAATATAACAAAACTTGAAACTAAGACATGTGGTATTTTTGATGACTCAAGGTAGTCATTTGGATATTTGAATGTATATATTAGGTGGGTTCATATCGATACTATAGATTACTATTTGTTGGAGATACTTGTATTTGGTAAATGCAACATGGTGTATTTTTTATTCAAATGATGTTTGAGTTTAAATGTCTCGTTTGACTTCATTATCAGAATGGGGCCAAATGGTTTTATGCATCATTAGATCTAGATTTTCTTCAAGGAATGGTGTGCTTGCTTATGAGTTGAAAGGAAATTATGTTATTTATGTTGGGGTTCTCTTTCACATTTAGATTTGTAATCTTGTATTTTGAGAATGTATCATTAGTGCTAGAAGCACATAAATAGGATAGATTACCAGCCACTTATAAATCATGTATGTTTTTTCTGGATTTTACAATCAAATATTTTCTTTTGGAGGCACCATTTTTCTATTATATATGTTTGTTACTTTGTTTTTACCATTTTCTCAAATTAAAAAAAATTGATAATGTTATTAATTAGCCTTTAGTAGTTCTATTTGTATCATTGGTTTAAGTTAGTGTTAGTTTGTGTATAAATCTCATGTTATCTCTTAATTTAAGTTAGTGAATTGAATTTTATATTAAAAAAAAATGATACGACAATTAAAATGGTTTGTGCTCTTTTAATCAATTAAACCCCTACTCAAACCATCCCATCATTAAATTGTTATACTCATAATTTCCTTAAATTGTTATACTCATGTAATTTCCTTTTGATGTTGGGATATATTTTAATTGATAGAAGTGTTTCTCTTTTATATTGTATTAAATGATTTAATTGATAGACTTGTTTCTCTTTTAAAATTATATATATCCAAGCACCATTATATTAGGTTATTTGGATTAAGGTTTCAAATTGCATATAATTTTATTTTGAAACCTTAATTCCTCTCTTTTTTGTTGACAATATAGATTCTACAACTGCCATATTCCTTAGTTCCATGACGACTTCCCTTATTAATCATAAGCTTCATTAGCCCAATGTTTCCTGCATAAAGGAATTTTTTTATCTCTATTTCTCAAATCAAGAGTATTTCACTAATTTCAAGACTTGAGATTCATTCTTTCATTATTGGAAATAGATCTATATCCTTCATTGATAGTCAAAGGCCTTTCCTTAACATGTGGCTAGCCTACAAGATAGTAGTTTTAATCACCATATGTCATTCATTTTGTCTAAATTTGTATAAAAATTACTTGAGTACTGTAGAATATTTGTGTTGGCGTCAAAGGGTGTCAAATGTTGAATATTTGTGTTGGCATCAAAGGTTGTTTGACACCAACCAAGGCTGTGAAGACTGAAAACAAATAGATCAAGGTTTAATTGAGGCAACCATGCATGGGTACTCAGACATCTCCAAGATTTTGGTTTGGCATACTTATAGTCTTATAATGCAACTTGGGATGTAAGTTTATGCAGATCGAGCGCTTACTTTTAATCACACACATAGGAATGTAATCCATCTTGTGGTCTACAATACCTATTGTTTATTATTAATACAAAATCAAGTTTCATTCATTCGAAAACAAACTCTTGCAATTTCACCAATACAAAAATTATTTCTTACCAACATAATATTTGGTGGTGAAACAATATTTGACAGGTCAAGCTACATGTAGCGAATTGCAAAACCTGTATAATGGTTTTCACCTTGTTTGTTTGCAATCCCTACAAAACATGGACAATGGTTTTCACCTTTTTTCTGTGGAATCCCAGTTTGTCTTCTAATATTGTCTTAAAATAATTATTGATGCGAAGTAACATACGCTTTAGTCTATAACAAAGAAGTAATTTTTGTATGGATTTCATGTGTCATTATTTAACAATTTTGTTATAGATTACATATATCTTTATCTCCTATTTTTATATTTCATTTTGGCATTTTGCAAAGGAAAAACCCGTCCATGTTGAGAATTTTTGGCTTAGCTTAGTTACAAAATCTTTTTAGAGTAAAGATTTCCAACTTAGTACTTTTTATATATAATAAAGTTTTTGGTGATTTGATTCATGTCCTATATGATAAAAGTATTTGGAACACTCAACTCATTAGCTCTTACACACCTGTTATATTTTTATGGAAGGTTTATATAATTGAAAAGTCATTTTCCTCTTGGATAAACAAGATTTATGATTTAGATACTTTAAATTACTTATAAATGATTGATTTTATTTTCTTTCCTAAGTAATAAACTCATTAAAAAATTGTCAAAAGTGATAACACACTTAAATAATATTTTTATCAATTAAATTATTCATATTATTTCTTCTATTTATTATAGCTCTAACCATAATAATAACACTTGAATACAATACTTTTATCAACTAAATTTATCACATTATTTTTTAATATTTACTATATTTTTTATAAACATCCCAACCATACTGTAAAAAAAAAAATTCACAATCAAAATTTTACTCCTCAAAATTGAAATAGTGTTTTTTTAATATCTTGATGTGTTATTCTCAAATCATTTGAATTTTTTTAATTAATTGTAATATTTATATTAATAATTATGTAGTGAATATAAATTTGTTTTTAAAACATAAAAAATTATTAAATTAAAAATATTAAAGTTTATATCAATTTAGACATTTAATAAAAAATACATTTACTCTACAATTTTTATATAGAGAAATTGAAATTAAAATATAAAATTATCGAATAAAGTAAATGAACGTTGCATATTTATATATTTTTCTTTTGTGTATTTTTATATCAATGATATATTTAATGCATACTTAGACTTGGAAACAACATTATGTAGTGAGTAAATGCAATAGAAATAACATGATGTAATTAGTCAATGCAATCATAATAGGTATTTTCCAATGGGTCTATAGGTGCCATTCCATTTCAATATCTTGTGTGAAGAATTTATAGACAATATCGATTTATGGTAAAGCTCATTCATTCCCTAATTTATCAAAGAGTCTTGTGTTTTCGATTTGGTCATTTTTCTTTAGTTCATAATTTATAGATCTCATATATAGATTGAATGAAGAGGTGGAATTTGTAGTGCCAAGATAAAGTCCCCTACTTTGCTAATTGTTGGGACTTCACTTCGATTTGATGATTTCTTGGTAGAGAATCAAAACTTCACCTCTTATCTTTCAAGTACTAAAGATTTCAAAGCTTTGTTAGGCAATCATTCGGCAACACAATTTCCCTTCCTTTCCACTGAGAACAATTGCTTTGTTGCTCAAGTGCAAGTTCCATTACAATTACATATGTTTGCATGCTACTTATATATAGTTGCAATCAAATGACTCTTAAGGCCTTTAATCCTCAACAATTCCACCCATAACAAAGACTCTCAATTGATAATATTCATTTCAGATCTTCTATACCTATTTTTTAGACACTTATCGTGTTATACATGTCTCTCCTTCCACTTCATCTTTTCCTTTCGACATTCCATTACACCCTCTAGAGCAATTGCTAGTTTATAAAACATTTAATACTTTATATGTTTTGGCACGATTTAAAGTTGCTTTATTCGTTAGTGTATGTGTACCATTAAATTTAAAGCTATTTTAGATCCAACACCATACACGTCATGTCATATTTCATTAAATACTTTATACTTGAATACTTATTATTGATCATAAACATGTGTACAACACTAAAACCAATACTTTTATATTTCTTTATAATATTACTTATTATTATAAATTATATATCATAAATAAATAAAAATAATAAAACAATTTATAAAATTAATAAAACAATTTATAGTAAAACAGTGACGCAGTAAGATAAATAAAAACTTTTCAAAAATACATTGTAAATCATAACTTTTGAAAATTTGAAAAATAAATTAATAGAAATAGCAATATGCATATGCATTTCAAGTGCAAATAAATAAAAGGTGATAAACAATTTATAATAAAATAATGAAGCAATAAGAGAAATGAAAACTTTGCAAAAACACTATCTTTTCTAATTTTGAAAAATAAATTATTAGAAATAGAAATAGCAATATGCATTTCAACTACAATGATCCCGCTGGACCAAGGAATAATAAACCCTACGTGGATGGAGACATGCACTAGAACTTTCAATATATGCAATGTCCACTATACTAAACTTTATTACTTTTATGTATGGATTATTGTTTTTTACAGTAATATTCCTTAGCATCATAATACGACATTATTAATTTCACTATATTCAATGTCCACTTATCTAAACTTTATTACTTTTATGTATGGATTATTGTTTTTTACAGTAATATTCCTTAGCATCATAATACGACATTATTAATTTCATTTTTCTTTAGTGACATATAATTAGTTTCAAAGTGGAGAAAATTAAAATCCCGTCTTTAAATTAATGTCAAGTGGAGAAAATTAAAATTCTACCTTTAGATTTCGATTCAATAAAAAAACAAATCCGCACAGTGAAGATTTATGATGTACCGGAGAGAGTCTACTTTTAGCACGATCATAATGGCCATCTAAATATATTCTTTTAATTGTTAAAAAGATTCATTATATATTAAAGAGTGCTGTTTGTCACGAATAGTGTATTAGTGAAAATAGCGGGAACATCTTGATTTAGGTTTTAAGTAAAGTTTTTTTTTTTTTTAAATGTTGAATATTAAAAGCTTTAAATTTTAAAGAAGAAAAAGTATTTAGTTTTATGACAAGGAGTAGTTTATTTATTCTATGTTTTGGATTTTTTATAAAAAAAAATGATTAATTATTTTTTTAATTTTATGATGAAATTTTGATAACTTTGTAATTGATTTTGTTTTAATTTATCTCGATTTAACTGCTAAAGTCTACAGGGGTGTACATACACTACGCCAAAGGAAACACACGCTCTTAACCATTAGGCCCACTCATACGGTATTAAAGATATATACTAAAGATATCCAAAAACATTGTGTTTTTCATCCTTTACTTTCATAATACCATAAAAATTACAAAATATTTATTCTCATGACATTTTAGGTATTATAAAATACCCACTTTTTATTTTAAAACTCATAAAAATTCATATTATTTTAACAATGTTATTTTTTTAACTTTACTTTATTTAAAAAAAAAATATTAATCTTTTATATATATATATATTATTTAGCTTTCTTTTAAAAAAGCAATAAACATCATTTTGGCATATTCTTTTAAACCTAAAATGATTTTGACAAGAATTCAAAATAATTATTGACAAGATTTAAAAATAATTAAGAAACCTTTTATCTGTTAATTTTATAAACCTTTAGTGATAAAAGTTTTACTTAACATGGATATAGGATGAAGTAATAAAAAAACATTTATTTCTTCATTAATACCACTCGAATCTTAAATAATATATACAATATTATTTATAAGTTATTATGCCATTATAATTATAATAGTCAATCGGATATCCTTTGTTGCGATATACTTGCTCTTTTTAAGTCTCTTTTATAAATCAATTATAATTATTAAATAATCTAATTTATTTTAAATATAATACTTAAAAAAACATAATAAATTTTTAAATAATTTATTTTATTTACTTCACTTTATTATAATTAATTATTTTATTAAACACCATCTATGTGCACAAAATATTTATTTAAAATTATGCCTATTAAATACTCTAATTTATTCTAAATATAATACTTAGAAAAACATAATAATTTTTTAAATAATTTATTTTATTTACTTCACTTATTATAACTAATTATTTTATTAAACACCATTTATGTACACAAAATATTTATTTAAAACTATGTATTGAGATATATATCAAAGATTTTCTTCACACTAGATTTTCTTTACTTCATCTTTTTTATTTTTATTTTTTAAAAGAATTATTTCATTACTTAAAATAAAACACTTTGTACATAGACTTATAAACTTAAAGAAAGCTATAACATTATGGTTTGAATTGAGCAAAGTGTAAACTGTTTGCAAAATAGATTGTGTTCTATATACAATTACATCACTCATGAATATGCTTCGGTATATTTGGCAGAGATATATTTACTATCAAACTGCTTGAATATATTATATTATGCTTTAAATAGAATAATTATTTAAAATTTTCAAAAAAAAGATGGTTCTCCTCACAACCACATAGATTTTTATGCATAAGCAAACCCAAAGATAGGCCAGAGTTATACTAATTGTTGATATGATCAATTGTTTATTCAAACAGAAAACAGGTCTTTGATCATGCTTTGTTATGTTATCATTGTTTTGCTCCCTCTGAAGCCACATACCTTTAATTTCCCAAAGGCCAATTTTGGATAATTGATCTACCTGAGAGTTCCTCTTGCAATAGATATGTTGAAAACATATATTTTGGAAACCATCAACAATCCTGATAATCTCATCATAAACAACTATAAGATGCATATTTATTAGTAGAGACAGTTGTTTCATCCACTCCACTATTTGAGAGTCACCAAATATCTGAATATCATGTATTCCAAAACTACAATAAAATCTTTAATACCATAAATTCAGCATGATTGTTGCTACAAGAGCCTAAACCAGCTATAAATGTATGACAATGATCATTAAAAATATAAATAATACCACTGACACTTCCCTTGATTGGCACTCCTTTAGAGGCCCCATCAAAGTACCCCATGGTTGAGATTTGTAACTTATTTCCTCTCTCACGAGTCTTTGCTTTGTAGGAGCTTTATTATGTAAAAAGGATGAGAATAGCGAGTGTGTTGGATCTATATTTCAGGGAGAAAGAAGCCATCCTCAAATATGGCCGTGTTTCTAGCAAGCTAAATATGTCAAATAATGATAATAGGGAGGTCCATATATTCTTTATAAACACTAGTATTGATAAATAAATGCAAGGCTTCCTATAACCGATTTCCAAACCATACTCGAAAATTGATACCTTTACTTATGGAAACATGTGACCATAATCTGTTTACAAACCATACTCGAAAATTGATACCTTTACTTATAAAAACATGTGACCATAATCTGTTTATGTAAAACCATTGAATAAATATATGGTCAATAATTTAACTAGTGAAAGTACCTAGTGGACATTAGCTAAGCCCAATCCATATCTCTGAACCATGGTCTTCCAAACCATCACATATCTATGTAACGCTAAACAAAGGAATAATTTCATTTTAAGGGGAGACTCGAATTGCCACAGAATGCCCCATTTTAACATGTTGTACGCTTTTACACATAACTCCACCTTTATAATTATCATATTTTCATTAGGTTATTATTTTTGAAATGAAACTTTGTTCCCATTGGTTTTCTAAGTATGAAAAAGAAAAAAGTGGGAAGAAGCTTGCCCTACATGATGTAGAACATGTATTATCATTAGGTTATTATTTTTGAAATGAACTTTGTTCCCATTGGTTTTCTAAGTATGAAAAAGAAAAAGGTGGGAAGAAGCTTGCCCTACATGAGGTATAACATGTTAGGTAAGAGCGGGACCTCCATGGATGGTGTATAGGAAATTATTTAATTATATGCATTGACTATTGATTTGCCTCTTTCCATTTTACGTAATTAATATTTTAAAATTATATTATTAATTTGCCTCTTTCCATTTTACGTAATTAATAT
>LPNX010747120.1:0-32316 GCA_001517045.1 Pseudotsuga menziesii | reverse complement strand
AATGACTCTAACAGGTTTCTCTATTCTGGTAGTATGTAGTGATAAGTATGATGGGCCATACAGATACTTTTATTGGCCATACCGATAAACAAGGAATAATGGCATCTAAAACTGACTCGCATCCTACATACATACATATATATATATATATATATGGAATGACTCTAACAGGTTTCTCTATGCTGGTAGTATGTAGTGATAAGTATGATGGGCCATACAGATACTTTTATTGGCCATACCGATGGTATGCAGTGAGAAATATGATGGGTCATACATATACTTTTAGTCATCTGGGTAATCTGAATCTGACTGGATTCCTACATGCTTGATTGGTGTTTTTAGATTTAAAGATCTATGCTTTTTAGCTTAGTTTTTAGAGTATATAATCTGTTCACTATGGTTTGATTTCTGACCTTTTCTAGTTTCAAGATTTGATCTGTGTATGGCTAAGTAATTTGGAGTCCAAATCTCCAAATATCCTCAAGAACTCTCCAAATATTTTATCCAATCATAGTCAAAACCCTTCATCAGAAGTAAAATTTCCATTAGAGAGTAAAATGCAGCAGAAAAATGTAAAACTGAGAAAAAACATCTTTGGATCTTGGATTAAGCATTGCCCAGAGCACTCCTCCTAATTTTTGACCTCGAGTCTCACAAATTTGCTGTAGACTTAGAAATTACTACTGGATCTGTCATTTCAAACCAAGGCTAATCATTTCTAAGCTGAAATTTAGCAGAAGAGTCTGAGCTTGGTGAGCTGAGTCCAACCCAGGTGTACTCTTCAAAGTTTTGAACTCAAATGTTGCATGGATCATATGGCTTAGTGTCTGTGTTTGTGTCTTTTCTCTGCATCTTTTAACCATTGATTTGTCCAAAAATTCAGTTAAATTAGGTAGGGAATCTATAATCTAGATATAAAATTAAATGGTTGAATGATCTAGTAGTTGACTTCTGCCTCACCCCTTGTTCCTTCCTAGTTTTTGAAAATTGAAACTTAAAAGATTCATGCTAGTCATGTGGTGTGATGCCTAAGCTATATAGATTATTATCTGAAATTTGAAATATAAACCATGTTAGAAACTTGTTTGAGTTGCTTAAGCTCTGCAGATCCTAAAAACCCATGAATTATGTGGCCATTCCATATATGATGTAATTTCCAATTCTTCTGATACCACCGGGTTTCGTCTTTATTTTTGTATCTCTATATTAAATTGTTATGTATTTCGTTCATCTTATGAACCCATTCTGATATCTTGAAGACATTTAGTAAAGTTTTTTATTTCTTCTTGTCTTACAGGCTTGCTTCCATTATATTTGCGAACACTGAAGACTAAAGTTTTAAAACCAACTATGTGAAGATGCAAGTAAATTATTGTTCTGTCTTGGCTTGCCTTTTCTAAAATTTCTAAAATTAAAATTCTATTAGGGTCATATGCCATGATATCCAAGCTCCCTAGCTTATTGTTCTTACTATTTAGTATTTATTCACCAAAAAAATTGTGTTCACCATATGTGGATTTCTCATAAGGGTTCACGATTCTTGGAACATTCTAAAGTAAACTATAGGTAGTATTCCTTCCAAAATGCTTAGGCTGGTGTAGTGTCTAAAAGGTCTCGAATCCTGTCACCATTCTAAATATCTAACTGTTCGTCTAACTTTCAAACAAGGTTTTTCTCTCCTTGTACCTAATTTATGAAAACATATTTTGAAATGCAGGATACTCTAGGAAAAAAGGACTAGCTTCTTCTTTTCTTGAACATGTCAATGCATTCTGATCCTTTATGAAGTTTGCCATGTTAACCGTTCTACTTAACCATCCCCATGTTTAGCAGATGCTTGCAAAGATCTGCTTCTAGGCGGAGCTGACTGTAGTCTTGTAAACTAGAAAGGAGAAACAACATTGTTGCTTGCCAGGATAAATAGTTTATCAAAAATTGCAACGGGTGTTATATTGGACCATGTTGCAAGGAAGTTGGTTCTTGCTGGTAATCAGCTCTGTAAACATACAAAGTAGGGTAAGGGTGCTCCACATATGAATATGATCCATATGCTTAAATCTGGTGTGCATGGGGAATTCACAGAGAATAAATGTTTACATTAAGGAAGCCGTGTTGGGACCGAGTCCTACATTCCAGAGAAATTGTGGGAAACATGATGCCAATATACAAGGGACATTTAGAATTGTCACTATGAAGAAAAGAGAAGTTCACTTTGAAGCAAGAAATTATGCCAATGCAGAAGTATGGGTTTGTAGAATTAACCTAATTACAAAAGAAGCTACCATGTCAAGTGGTCCTGTAGTTGCAAGTAAAAGTTATTTTATAGCCGAAAACAAGCCTGGTGTCTTTACACTAAGATGTATTTCTTTTGTGCAGATTTGAATTGGTATCAAACATCATGCAAACAAAAGAAAATATTTGCAAGTAGTTAAAGGATCAAGTTTTGTTGTTGTTTTGTGGCATTATGAGATTAGGTGATCATATTTCCTCAATTTCAGTTAGTCGAACTTACAAGAAGGAAAAAATTCAAAATTAAGGAGCTGGTATTTCTGAGAAGAAAAAGGCATGTACAGTATTTGCATAGGATGCTGGGATTTTGTGAGATTCAATGTGTTGAATGCATCCAGCTTTATACCAGTAGAGGTTTCCATCATATTGGTTAATTTATTTACTTGTGTTTAAGAAAGAAGGGAAGGTGGCAAAGTCACTATAGTTTTGGGAAACTTGTAAAGAAACTTGTGTAAGAGATCCAAGATTTGAGTCAATTCTAAGTGAATGAATCAATTTTAGTTGTCTTTGAATGTTTAAATATTTCTTTATAGTCGACTTCCCAGCTCCCATATTTAGCTATTTACACTATGTTTTGATGTAAGCTGTATGGAAACAAATTCTATGAGTGTGGAAATTCGTTGTAGCATTGCAGAGTTTCACTGGGGCAATTAAAATTCCCATAGCATAATCCTTCAGCATGGTCTAAAATTATGGTATGACATGTCATTCATTCTAATATAAACATTTATATCCTCTCTGTTCAGTTCTTTTGTAAAAAAAACTGAATATATAGTTAGACTTAGCTTAGGAATTCCATAACACCTAGAGGACCATTAGTTGTTCGTATCCAACCAGAAACCTTAATTTGTTTGGCATCATTATCCCATGCATGTACACCTAGAAGATAATGGTTAGATCCAATTTTGCTCCCATTAAGTGAGATTCTGTTAGTGTATTTCTAATTTGTCGGGGAACATTATTATTTACTATACTAGAAACCTTTGGAGAGCTTCACATTATGCCTAGATTTTGTTACTCTTTAGGTTTTACTAACTTCTTGTTTTTCAGGTCCTTTCATTAAATTGAGAAGTAGAATGGTGCATTTATTTCTGTATTTTGTAAATTCAATTTGCTTACAGGGGTCTCATCATCATTGATTTAGAGTGACAATTTTTCCTCAATGTTGTTTGCAAGAATTTTGTAAAGTCATTTCAGATGGTGAAAATAATATTTAGAGATAGGCGTAGACTGCATTCAAGAGTTGATCTTCGTAAAAAAATTTCTGTTTAGAATCCTAATATTGTGATCCTAAAATTTTGAATCAACTTCATGGTTTTGTCATGCTTTGATTTTTTTATAACCAACAATAGGTGGGTTCTGATTTGACACTTGCTATTGTTGTTACTGTGTACATGCAATTGATTCTATCTGGGGTTTTCAAGTGTAGGTCAGTGTCTCAATTAGTAGAGAGTAGCGACAATGTCTTGATGATGTTCTTCTCGTTACTTCAATGCTTACACTAAATGTGCTAACTCCATTTCCTAATAATTAGCAAAGAATTGATTTTTATTGTACAAGTACCACCAAGACTTTAGGAATGACATCTGGAGCTTGCTCAAATTTTTTCATCTAAAATAGACCATTATGCATCTGAAGTTTGTTTAATGTTTTATCCAAATAGGTCATCGTGACATCCCAATGTTAACCTTCAACTGAAAGTTTGGTATCTTTCTTTTCTTTCTAAATTATACAAGTTTGATCATTTTGTTAAATCAATTTCAAGGACAACCAGCATAGATCCATCTTAACTCCAAATCTATCAAGCACTAAAAGGGATCAAATCTTTTGTACTCTAAACAATGCTTGTACCTCAAGGAATTTGATCACTTTGGAGGATTGGTAGATACAGAGTTAAGATGGATCTATGCTGGTTTATTTTATTATCCATCCCCTTCTTTTAGTGTTTTAGTTTTCAAAAAGATCAAATCAGGAACATAGTTTTACTCTTGGTGTTCATGTGGCCTACTTGTCACATCATAAAGCTTGAAATTATCAAGAGTACATGGGTTAGTAAAAGCACTATAATCATCATGATCAGATTCATCATTAGTAATACTAGATTCACTGTTGTGACCATTACCAAGATTGTCATAATTTTTTGCTATGGTTGGAACATCCTTGAACCATGGAGAAGATGAATCTCTGGCCATGCTGCTTAAAGACAAGTGCAAATTACTATCATCATTAACAAGATATCTCAAATATCCAAAGAATAACATGTTTCTTTTATTGGACTATATATGGTTAAATCTTCCCTAATTCCTTTTGCATGTGGAGTAGTTGATCCCTAGCTCAAGATATGAATGGCAAAATGCTTCAATTTGGGGGGTTCTACACAACAAAAATCATACCAGTTATATGCAGTAGTATTGGTCGTGTCTTCTTTGGCTAAAGCACTTCCAAATATGATGTGAGAGAACCGACAGTTAGGAGAGACGAGAGATGATGTTGAAGGTCAAATATTGAAGGATATTTTACAGACATACCAGGACTCACAAATGTGAAGGGAATTGATAGAATAGCAAGCTCCTAGATGAACCATGAGAGGATACAAGTCATGTTAGCAGAACATGATCATAACAGATAGGGAACCCAACATAGAAAAACATAAGCACGTTTGTGGCAAGTAACCTAGCATGAAAAAATTTCCACCACATTATCCAATTTCCATCATGAGTAGAAATCGTCAAGCAGGTTAATAATAGGTTCATGCCCTGAATAAGGTTTTTGCAAACACTAACAGGCTCGAGGTTTCCCAGTTTGTTGTAGTTGAATAGAGAAAGAAAGAAACGAACCGCCTGAAAAAAAAAGGATGTTTAGGGCATCAATTTGACACCCAATTAGATGTGAGCTTGATAAATGAAGAAGATTTTCAAACTGCTATACTTCTAAATAATTTGTGGAACATTGAGAAACAAATGTTGAGAGAAGAACAAAAAACATGGTTATTGTAGACCTTTGTATACAGCAAGAACAATAGAGCAACAATCATGATTTTTTTTGTATAAGGTGCAAGGCCTGTGGGGTTTAGAACTATCAACAAGACCAAAGAAAGATATATCTTGACATTTTGCAGCAACAATTTGCACAATTGGTAGATGTTGTTCTGTAGTGTAAGCATAAGAGTGGGGCAAATGTCTCCAAAGGTATTTTTTGATTTCTTTGAAAATTGTCAGAGACTATTTTTTTTGGTACCTAAAACATATTAAACCCAATAATGTGGGTATTGGATGGAAATTTCCAGGTGCACATGGTCTTTTAGCTAAATTCAGTTTTAACATTTTTAAATTGTAAGCTTGTTTTTATCACAATAACCCTATAAATATTTTTATGTTTTGGTCAAAAGAGGTGTTTTGGGGGTCTATTTGAATCATTTATATATTTATAATGTTGGGTCTATCCAAATCAATGCTTTTGTGTATTTAGGTTCTAATTGTCGTTTCCAGCACTAGGCAACAAATACTTGGATAGGTAAAAGGTTAAAACCAAGCATAAAATCTGATTATCTTCAAGAAGGCTAGTTAGAAAATGTTGCATAAAGTAAAAATTGTGAAGAGAAGGTTGAGATTATATTTGAAGAGAAAGATATGATTATTTTTAGGTGCAGTGGACAAGATTGTTGGGTTCTTAAGATAACTTAGTTGACCTGGAAAAAATCTGGTCAAGTTTCAAAAGAACCCAGAAACATTGGTTGTAACGAAGTAACTGGAGATATGCCATACCTAGGTGTCTCTTCTAGAAAACAAGCATACATCATGGCTATTTACCCAAGGGTCTATGGATAAGATCTGACCCATACATGATCTTTAGAAAAAGGGTTGGACCATAATAGGGAATCTATTAATCAATGTGTACAAGTACAACTGTTGGACTATGGCTAGGAGCTGACCATATGAAGCATTCAACCATAGAAAGACCATCTTGTTGTTGGGTATGACCTATTACTTACTGCTGTTGATATCATTTCACCACTCCTCTTAGTTATTAGAGGGTTTTTTTGATACTATTTCCAACTAAAAGACTATCCAAAATTCTTGTAGCTTGTTGAAGGTTACTTACTGAGATTATATATACCACCCATAATTTTTTTTGAAGTCACAAACTGCCAAGATTCAATAACATTATTGTACACAGATATGATTGAGGGTTTTTAGGCTTCTTCAATACCCAAACTATTGTTACAAGAAGGATACAAATCAGAGTGTTGTACATGTGCCCTTAATTTTAAATCAGAGGACTAGTTTCATTCACATCATATCGTTATGATGCATTTTCTCATCAAGTCTCTTGACAATGCTTTGTATTGTATAGGCTTGTCTGGTTCATGAGCACTCTAGTGGTCCTTAACCTGGTTAACACAGTTGAACTTGAAGGCTGATTCTTTGTAGATAGTCTTTCTAGGAAACATTGACAGAACATTAACATCCTCCAAAAAGAAATCCATCATTGGAACAAAGGAATTGATATATATATATATATACCAAAGTAAAATGTCAATATGCATTCAAATGGTAGTGGCATCCTTCCTTGTGTGAATTGTGAATGGAGATATAACTATATGGTAATACTTGTAGATAAGAAATTTATTAAAGATGCACTCAGTTCAAAATAAAGAAAATAGTTCACCAATTACCATCTCAATATAACAAAAAATGATAAAATGGACCATTCTCGAAAGAAATATGAGAACTGTCCGAACAATAGAAATGTGAGGAGCAACATACTTGACTTGCAGCCTGTGTATAAATACTATCATCAAACTATAAAGTATATTTATTAGATTATTCATGCCATCTGGATCTCTATGTGGTATATCTAAAGACTCTCCATTCTGTACCCAAAAACATATCCTTAAAAACCTACTATTTTGGTTTCTATTAACAAACCAACCAATTACAACTTCTTGCAAACTTCAAAACACTTGCATTTCTTTGCTTCTGATCATACATCTTTGATCAGGTTGAAATTAAATCAAAACAAGAACACAAACCAATTAGGTAAATTGAAATGACACAATTCAGGGGCATTCAAGGAGATCATTGACCATTCTATATGTTAATTGTTTCTCATTGAAAAGGAGGCTCATTACATGGAATTAAATGTATAATCTAGATATACAGAACTCTAATTGTCCTGATCCAAAACTGGAAAATAAATATGGCTAACCTTAACATTAATCCAACTGGACCTGCTAATCTAACCAAACTACAATGCCAATCCACTATTCATCTTTCCTCCAATAAATTGCAAATACACACCATTCTATATGTTAACTATTTCTCAGTGAAAAGGAGGATCATTGCATGGAATTAAATGTATAATATAGACATACAAAACTCTGAATGGCCTGATCTACAACTGGCGAATAAATATGGCTAACCTTAACATTAAACCAACTGGGCTTGCTAATCTAACCAAACTACAATGCCAGTCCACTATTGAGTTTGCCTCCATTCAATTGCAGATACACAATTTTTGCAAGAATAGTAACCTGATAATTTATCATAAGCATAGAAGATAATTCGTTGATTTTTGTACTTAGTCAAAAACAATAATCAGTGCTTAAGCTATGCATTGTAATTTTTCTATAACATTTCGTTTGGCTGAATTCAAGGATTATGTGAATGGTAAAGATGTGTTCTTAAAGAATTCTGGTTTGAACCCTATCATTGAGGACTGTTTATCTTTGTGGTTAGATGATCAGATCTGGAAATGAAAAACCCCACTTTCAAGGTTGTTCATAGTTCTTTATTTCGATTAGTAAAATAAAAGGCATGGCTTCCAAGTCAGAAGTACAAACAATCAAAGAAATGCACAACACATAGCTTGTGTACCAAATAACATACTAAACCATGAAAAACTTTGAATTTGTATTTTGAGATGGGAATTTTCCAGCTTCGATCATAACACCATGCTTATTAGGCACCCACACTTTAACTTATTGATGATTTTAGTCATAACATATTGAATGAGCCCAGGAATTATCTAAATAAGTTTAACCCCAATATTCCACCAGGAAAAAGAACACAGGAAAATACATTTTAAAAAGGGGGTTAGTGATAAAATCCCCTTAGCCCTGAACAGATGGAAAGCTTACCCATACGATTGTCGAATCATTCCATAAATTGTGAACATATGGAAAGCTTACCCATACGATTGTCGAATCATTCCATAAATTGTTTACTGTACCTCTAGGAATAAAGTAGCCTCAGAAAAATTCCTCTTACGAAAGTCCTTTCCAATGACAATATGCAGGGGTAATCCGTAATGGCGAGGTGTGACAGAGCCCCCTCCTAAACATTATTTAATAGAGCCCCTTCTTCTGAACATGATTTAAAATCCCCCATCCATATACATACATGTATATGGGTTTATTGGTTCCCTAAACTATCATCAATCAATACAAATATACATCGAAAGATCAACAAAGACCCAAATTGAACAAACAAACAAAAACAATAAACATGGATGTTATGAGTCAATTGATTGTCATCGGTATTGAGATAAAGAGGTTTGATGGTCGAATTGTCTTAGCGGCATTATGTGGTGGAATTGTGTGTGGTATGGGATGAACCTTCATCGGAGGAACAAGGAGGGGAAATGAACTGGGTTTGCGAGAGCTGGGCACTAGGAAATCCAGCCATGTCTGTTGGAATGTTAGAGAGCGTAAGACAGACTTTCCAGGGTGTGGTCGATGGGAGATTGGACTAGGATTGGGACATGAATATTACTGCTACAAACCATAACCCATTGTTGTTATCTTCTCACCACCGCCATCACCAAATGCGAGATAATAATTTATGGGCAACGAACGCATAAATGTGGTTGACAGGGGGCGGCTCCTTAGAGGCCATCCACAAACGATGAAAGCGGGAGGAGGCCATCCCCTTAATAACACCTTTGGTGTAATAATCAAACAAGAAATGATACAAATAGAGGAATATAAAAATTAAGTTATATTTTTTTAACCTTGTAGTGTTGTGGCTGAAAGTAAAGTAATTCAAGTCTATTTTTCATTCCATTTATGGAGAAACTGAGCCAATTAATTTCAATCTTTTTTGGTGGGTGTTTGCTCTCTATTTTGTCTGAAACTATGAAATACTTTTTCTATTTCCATAGATCCTGGATGGAAGTGGGCACTTTTTTCTAGTTTCTTGGACCTTACGAACATTGTATTGGAACTTTATGGTCTAAACATGTCTTAGTAGTCAAGGTCGTACTTTGGAACTGTATTTACAATCATATATAGGTAGTGAGAACCATCACTCATGGAAGAGGAAGTGATATGTCATCACTTCCTTGGCTTTCCTTGGCTTGAGTTGTGTGTTGAAACTATAAATAGATCTCTATGAGATAAAGTTGTTGAATGAGCTCATAGTCCTTGTAAAATCAATCTCTACATTGTATGGCAGGCTTAGAAAATTAAATAAGAAATAGAGTGATTTTCTATATGAAGTCTTTGATATGAATAATAGTGAAAATATAATCTATGAGCCTGTTTTAATCTGATGGAAGAGTAAGTCATTTGTGTAAATATTTTTTTTATATGGAATTGAATTTGAGTTTAACAATCACAATCCAGATAATCAATGGGAATCTATAAACATGAGAATTGTATGCGCAGATGCTAAAGGGATTATACATATAGAATATATGCTAGGTATAGTGATTGATATTATGCTCGACATTGTTACTCTAATTTCTATACATTGTTAGCTTTGTATAACAGAGAAAATATGAAGGATAAGTGTTATATCTAATTTATTTTGATTGATATAGAGCATCTTAGTTTCCTTATTGAAAAGGATATGCTATGCTAAATACATAGATTCATTTAGTGGATCTTTCAAAAGCTAGGCATTTTAGCTAAATATACAAAGGATCATTTTCAAGTTGTACAACTTGGGCTTAGAATTCATTGATATATTATTCATTTCTTCGTTGATATGATGTGAATGCTTGTTATTTCAAGTTGGTGAATAAGAAATTATAGAAATTGTATTAAAAATGGGGTATCATATACCTATTTAGTAGACACCATAGGAGACATTTGTCATCATCTAAGGCGATGATCCTTTATGTTACATAGAACAAAGTCTACATATGTGTATGTCATGAATGTTGGGATTTTGCGACATGATGTATGTCATGCATGTTTGAATTCTGTGGATTTTTTGCCAAAAAAATAATGTGGATCATATATGGTATATCAATATTCTTCTTATATGTAGAGACCTCCATCTTTTTTCAAACAAAAATGTTGTATTTTGAGCTTGTTGATTTGTACTTAAACTGATAATGTCTTTCATTTCTTATAAAATATTCGCTTTCACTGAATTTAGTTACTTGTGATATTCTTGCCACCATAGGCATGTCATAATCTAGGCTTTCCTTGCTTGTAAACTATATTGACATTGATTTGGATTTATTTGCTCGTAAACTATTTTGATGTTGATTTGTTTATCCAATATGTCGCAATACCTATTCTCTTTGGGTTTCAAGATTGGCTTCATTTACCAATGTCAAATTCACTTTGAGGTAAATGTCATGTAAATTGCATAGAAAAGTGATAATATAAAGACTTGAGGTCTACACAAAGTTAGAATTTTTCTTTCAATATAAAACTTTTGATGAAATGAAATGCACCTCACATTGAAGTGATTTGCATGATTTGAACACAATAATGACTTCAATTGGCTAGTGGACGCCAAGATCGAGCATTATTTCTGATTCTATTAGTTTATCGGTTTGTCAAGATTCAGGTCCCCACATGTCCGCTGGACCATTAAGGGACAAGGTAACAAGTGGAGTCTCCACTTTTCCTAAATCTAGTCAGTGCAATTGTATTTCATTGACACATTTCAGTGGTATTAGTGTTATACATCCTTCGAGAAAAGAGTTAATGAAATATTCAATTAAAAGTCATTGAAAGAGTCAATGTAAACACTCATTTTACACTCATTGTAAGTTGGGTCAATATAAATTGATAATGTGCCATTGTACTAATTTTATATCATTTTTCTCATGTAGGCTTCACTTCTAGTTTCTCTATCGATTTGGAATTTCGATTTTGGAATATTAAGTAAGATGTCAATTTTGTCAAACATGGATTGTGGAAAGAAAAATAAAAAAATCAAAACAAAAGGATGTAATCTCATATTTTCAAAAGCCTTAATCCAATAATCCACATCCTATTCATGCTTCAAGCTCTCTTGAGCAAGGTATCATGAAAGAGATGTCAACAATTTTGAGAATGCATCTACAACGTAGACAATGGATGGTAGAATACATTCCTCAAGTGATGAAAGTGAGACAAATGCATTTCCATTTGAAATTGGTAGTTCAAATGTGGAATATTTTTTCTTGCAAGGTGACATAGTGCATTCATGGGAAAGGAAAAAGGGCCAATGGGACATAGGGAGAGAATTCAAAGTTGATTGGGTTTCAAGATACTTAGTTATGACTCATGAGTCTACATGTTTTCTTGTTGATGATGTGATTCATGTTATTTGACTAATTTTTGTGTTCCTCTATTTTTACAATATTTTATAAATCAGTGTAATATTCACCAATTTTTACAATTTTTTATAATGAAGTTAAATATTTGCCAGGATTTTACAATATCTTATGATTTAGTGAAAGATTCACCAAGTTTTTACAATATCTTATAACTTAGTAAAAGATTCTCCAAGATTTTACAACATTATATAATAAAGTCAATGATTCTCCAATTTTTTTATATATACATATTATATTATTGATAAAATCACCTTCAAATTTTCCTATATATCAGTAAGATTCGCCCATTTTTTATACATATAAATTTAGGGGGGGTTATTAAAATCATCCTTGGTTGCAAGAAACCAACAATAAGGCATCGCAGGTAGTTGAATTGTGGTTAGATAGTATCTTAGAAGGATACAACACCAAGTTTGCAGTCAACCAATAAATATTTTAGTGAAGCAGAAAGGGAGTTCTTCAGCAGGCCACGAGGAAGGTTCTCGTTGTCACTATAGCTGGAAATTAGGAAACTGATCTACGAGAAAGGTATTCTGAATATGGACCAAGAGTAGTGGAACTCTGGTGTGTGGAGGATGTAGGCACCACGAAAAAAGGGGAGAGATTCATGAGAAGGTAAGGGGTATATGGGCATGAGTTATGGTGAGAATGTGAAGGTCGCAGAGGAAACAAATCGTTGTACGAGGGGAGGAGCAAGGTTTCGAGAGAAGAGGCAGAGGACGGGAGAAGATCCTGTTGTGGTTGAAGTGTGATGACATGAAGAGTAACCACACAGGATGACTCAACCTTTCTGTGATGACAAGGACAACTAGGCCTAGGCTACACCCTGAAGGACGACAAGATCAAACCCCAGCATTAACGTGTCCATGCCTTCGCACACTACTCCACCACAAGGAAGAAACGCACATTCTATGTTGACTTTCCCGACGTGTCAGCAACAATCTAGTAATAGAGCACCAGTAGGAGGAAGAAGGCCCAGAATGGCAGGAAACGAAATGAAGTTACCAATATTCCATGGAAACGGAACCGACGATCCAGAGCAGTACTGGTTCTTGTGTGAAGCAATCTAGACCACCCGACAAACTGTTGATGATGATTTCAAGAAAATACAACTGGAAACTGATCTTAGGGGTTGTGCACTATAAAGATTCATGAGATTCAAGAGGGTTCCTCAGGGCAGTACTGCGAAAACATTGGATGAGATCCAAACGGGGCTATTTGAAGATTTCAAGAAGCCGAAGTCTAAGGCTCGGTACATTACTGAATTAAAAGAGATCAAATAGTTTTACAATGAAATGATTTGGGACTTTGATCAGCAGTTTAAGACATTGATGGCTCAGATCAGTTTTCAGATGAGCGATGTTCAACACAAGGAATGGTTCATCACCGCGCTTGTCCCGCATATTAGACAGCCACTAATGCAACAAAATATTGTGACCCAGAGCTAGGCCCTATAGACTAAAATGAAACTAGAGGCATCACCAGTAGGAGAAACCGTAGTCGGAATGAACTAGATTCAAGCAAAGTTGGCCAATTTGACCCTCCAGCTGCAAGATATAAAAAAGGATAAGGAAGATCATGATGATTTCTAGTGCACCCATTGCCTTGTAGACGGACATACCAAGGACACATGTCTGACATTTAGGAATTATATGTTGTCGCGAGCCCCAAACCCATTGAGATGTGCTGATATACCATGGTGTCACATATGTCAAGTCTATGGGCATCGACATGAGAAATGCGAATACATGCAGAAGATGGTTACTAAGGCAGAAAACCTGTACTGTACATTTTATCGGTCAGTATGACATGATGGCAAGAATTGTTGAGCTTATGATTTGTTCCAGGAAAGGATGTACGATTCATATTTTTTGAAGGCAAGGACCCCTAGGAAATGCAAGAATAGCCACAAGTGGTACAACCAGTAGCACAGGTGTTGTATACACCCCCCCGTTGTAGTTGATCCCTATACAATCACAACAATAGTTTACATCGCAGCTATAGTTTGCACCTCAACCATAGATGGTGGTACAACCATAGTATACTCAGGCACCACGACCAAAGTATAATCAACCACAATATGTTTAAGCTGTGCACTACATCTAGAAGCAACCAAAATTACCACAGCAGCAGATGGCCCAACCGTAGTTTCAACATGGAGGAGTCCACAGAGGATTTAGGGGCCGAGGAGGAGGCTTCAGTCGAGGAGGAGGACAAGGTCGCGAATCAATTCAATGTTATACATGTGGAGTATTCAGGCATTATCAGAGGGAATGGCCTCATGTACAGTGTACATATTGTGCAGCCAGCAATCATAATGTCAAAACTTGTCTCAATTGATTACAAAATGGCAGGTTGGAAACATTCCCCAGCCGCAGAATGTACAGAGTCAGAATCAGCCTATGTTCCAAGTACAGAACCAGTCGATGATACAGGGTCAGACCCCACCGTAGACTCAGACTCAAACTCAAAACCCACTCTAGACTCAGAATCTACTGATGAATTAGCCATTGAATTAGAACCCGCTGAGGACTCAAGCCCAGAACTTGAATCAAGGACCGACGGTTGCGACACTTCATGCTGAACCACGAATGAAGGATGTCGATGTTGGGATTGTCACTCACGTTGGTGTGACAACTGGCGATGATGGACCGCGTCAACAAGTTCGGCTTGCTGGAAATAAAAAAGTAGAATTTGATATTGCGATGGAGAAAGACACTTTATTTGAGGCAAAGCACGCAATCGGAAGAAATTCGGGTTAGTTACCAATTATTGACATACCATCTGCTTTTGATCCCTCTGTAGAAAGAGGACCATTGCGAAAAAATGGTACCTTGCGAAATTTATTTGAATATTTTCTATCGCTGGCAAGGGACCCTAATACCCTTGTCGAGCTTGAGGCCTTATTGTACCATCTGGATAAGGCAATAAAAGATTATGCAGTGAACTCTTTGCAAAAGAAGAAGACAGGAAAGGAGATGAGGATGAGTATCCATATAGGAGATTATGAGGTTGAATCTGTTATTTTGGATCTCAAATCTGACACAAATATTCTGACCAAGAAAACTTGGCAGTTGATGGGGAAGCTGACACTAGTATGCTCATCGGTACAGCTGCGACTAGCAAATCAGGAAAAGGTTTAACCCATTGGCCATGTCTATAACCTAGTTTTTGACAATGAAGGTATAAAAATGCACATAGAATTTGATGTGATAGAAGTCGTCGAAGATGGAGGCTCCTATCCTGCTTTGCTAGGGATTAGATGGGATAGTGATAGCATCAAAGTTATCAAATTCAAAAAATGATTTATGACGTTTGAGAACCAGGATGCCAGGTTCATTGCTCCTATGGATCTTCAGGAAGGACATCGGTATATTGAACCGGTAAGGGAAGAAGTCAGTAGGAGTTGGAACCACGCCTATAACATCTCTGAGGATTATATTCACTTGACCATTGATGGTGAACTTGGATGGTGCAGTGCTAGTTCTGCGTCCTCTGACTCTGACGATTCTCTAGAGAATTGGCAGACCCGGTTGCATGAGGTATCATTCAAGAAGTGTGGGTTGATTACATAGTCTCTCTACTGCGTACCTACTAAGACTGTTGATTTTCCAATTTATGAAGGACTTCCAGGACTATCAGAGTTCTTTCAATAATTTGAAGAAAATTTTTTTGAACCACAGAGGATACTGGACCTCGATGTAGCACTGAAGGCTACCCCAGCCCGCTGGTGGGAGAAACACAGGAAGGTGATCCATAACTGTACACAATGTCAAAGATTGATGATGGTGTGCTTCGGTGATTCAGAGGCCTATCATGCTAGGAGATATGATGTACAAAATGACCCCACCTATCATTTAACTAATTGCCAGACTTTGTGGGCATCATGACCCAGGGATGAATAGGTCCACGCTTTAGTTCATACTCTGGAAGAAATTTTGAGATCATGGTATGTGGTGGTAGAGTTGTGCAGAACTATCACCACTTGGGAGGAGTTATCTGTTTGCTTTGCGCAAAATTTTAGTTTCTAGGACGTCAACCCCGAGGTATGTAATGCTTTACACATTATCTGTGATGTAGTGTTGAAGGTCATCCCTGTCGCATACCTAGTTGATCCACATGCACATTACTCCATCTAATCCATGATGACGTGCTAAAACTTGTCTGGGGAACCTGAAGATGATGATGAGTTGCAGAATGTTAATATTTCAGAATCAGAAGGAAGCCGTAATGTCGCAGCCCCAGACATATCGACGGATTCAATGAGTCAACCATTGAGGATTAGGCATTAGAAGNAATAATAGTTAAAATAATAAAATAATATTTATTAATTTTGGAGGAAAAAAGAAAAAAACTACTTTTTGTGTTCGTATTTTCGACATATCTTCCTGTGTTTTTACTCAAATTTTGATTGGGAGAGCTCATTGGATGTGGAATTTGATTCTGCATCCAACAATTACCCACAATGTATACTTTTGATAGGCCTTGGTACCCCAAAAACAAGAAATACCTGAAAAAAATGTGATGATGACATCGCATGCAACGAGCTCTCCCAATCGAAATTTGAGTAAAAAAAGAGGGAGATATGTCGAAAATACTAACAAAAAAAGTAGTTTTTTTTATGACAAATATGTCAATTCAACCATTATGGTTGACTCATTTTATTGGAATTCTTTTGGTTCTTGAATTCCAATTCACAAAACTTATTGTTGGCGCGTTTTCTTATAAGGCACATTTTAGACCCCAAATTTCCTCTAATGAAAGTAAACATTGGATCATAAGAGAACCCAAAGTTTTCCCATGTTGGGGACTATTGGATTGAGGAGACAATGGCCAAAATAATGGATCTACTACATGAATTCCAAGACCTTTTCCCAACACGGTTTTCATAGATGAAGGGGATACTAGGTGACCTAAGGGAAATGAAATCCTTATGAAACCAGATGCAAAACCGGTACGACAGAGGCCGTATCAACTAAACTTGCAATACAAGGATTGAGTGAAATAAGATAGACATGATGCTCGATGCTGGGATCATCGAACGTGTAGAAGAATCAGAGTGGATAATTCCTATGGTGGTCCAAGACAAGAAGACTGGTGAAATCTGCATTTGCGTCGATCTAAGGAATTTGAATGATGCATGCGTCCATGACTCATTTCCAATTCCTTTTATAGATGAAGTTCTTGAAGGAGTAGGTCTCCAAGAGATGTATTCTTTCACATAGGGGTTTTCGGGATACCACCAAATCCAGATTGCAAAGGAGGATCACCATAAGACCACGTTTGTCATGGAATGGGGTTGTTTCCAATACATAGTCATTCCTTTTGGACTGAAGAATGCACCTGCAGTATTTTCTTGAGTAGTTATCACTATCGTTAAAGACTTTATTCAAGCGTTTCTGTAGGTGTATATGGATGATTGGACTATCTATGGATTAATTAGGGACCATCTCGACAACTTGCGACTGATTCTAGAAAGGTGTCGACAGCATCAGATCGCATTAAACTCTAAAAAGTGTATTTTTTGTGCACCATTTGGCATGCTACTTGGGCACATAGTATGCGAGGAAGGTATGTTGGTTGATCCGATGAAGATCATGCTAATCCTTAGTTTAGCTCCATCGATAAATGTCAAGATGCTTCGGGAAACACTAGGGCATACATGATACTATCACAAGTTTATCAAGGGATACACCCCGATTATTGATCCCATGGAGAAGCTGCTGAAGAAAGATGTTGCGTTTGAATGGACTCAAGAATGTCAAGGAAGATTTGACACCTTGAAGGCCAAGATGGCCTCTACGCCAATACTAGTATTTCTTTATTGGAATAAAGAGTTCCATGTGCATGTTGACGCCTCTTCTACTACGTTGGGGGTTGTTCTTGCACAACCAGGAAAGGGAGACCTACATCATTCAATAGCATATACCAGTAGAAAGTTGTCATTTTCTAAACGAAATTATACAACGATGGAAAGGGAAGGTTTGGTGATGGTTTATGCCTTGCAAAAGTTTAGGCAATATTTGTTGGGAGGACATTTCAAGATGTTCATCGATCATTCTGTTTTACAATACCTAGTCAATAAGTCTGTGTTGGGGGGGGGAATCTGTAGATGGTTTCTTTTGTTCCAAGAGTTTGATTTTGAAATAGTGGTAAAGCTAGAATGGTTAAATGTTGGTCAAGATCATCTATCATGCAAAGAAACAACCAATATTGATGACGGATTGCCATATGTGCAATTGTTCTGGGTTGACATCGCAGATGATCACTATGCACCAATTATTCATTTTTTGGCCACCGACGTCGCTTCAGAGGACATGTTGACTAGCCAAAAGAAGCAGTTAGTCGTGAAGGCTTCTAACTTTCAACCAATTGTTGGGATGTTATACAAGCTTGGACCAGATAAAATCCTACGATGGTGTATTTTAACGCACAATTAGGGCCCCATTCTAGAAGAAGCACATGCCAAAGTTGTAGGAGGTCACTATGGAGGTCGGGCTACTATATGGAAGGTCTTCCACATTGGGCTATGGTGGCCCATGTTACATAATGATGTCGCAGACTATGCAAGGAGCTATGACATCTGCTAGCGGGTTGATAAACCATTGCAACGGGATGAGATGACATTAGTGCCGCAGGTGACTCTGCAACTGTTTGATGAATGGGTTGTGGATTTTGTGGGTCCTATCAATCCACTAGGGAAGAAAACTGGTGCGCGATACATTATTACCGCAACTAATACCTGAATAGGTGGGAAAAAGATACACCAATAGTAGATTGTACCGCTATGACAGCAATGCGGTTCATTTTTTAGAACATTGTGACATGGTTTGGGTGTCCTAGGATCTTGATGAGTGACCAGGGCAGTCACTTTGTCAACCAGATGGTAAAAGCGCTAACTGAGGAAATGTAGATACAACATAAGAGGAGTACACCATACCATCCACAGGAGAATGGTACTATCGAAGTATTCAAAAAAAAATTGGAAACAACATTGACAAAGGTATGTAATGCTAACCATGATGACTGGGACCTGAAAATTCCCGCAGTGCTATGGGCCTATCATACTACTTGCAAACGGCTCATATAGACACCATTCAAGATAGTCTATGGGTAGGAGGAAGTCATGCCCGTGGAGTATATTTTTCCCAGTTTGTGCATTGCCGCAGTGACAGGAATGGATGATGCATAAGCATTAGAAGAGCACATTGCACAATTGGTCTAGCTCAAAGAAGATCGTTTCATTGCAGGCTTCCACCAGCAGGTTGCAAAGGATCGATAGAAGGCATGGCATGATCGTCACATTAAGAAAAAATAGTTTGCGGAAGGATATTTGGTGTTGTTATATGACAACAAATTTATAAAACATCCAGGTAAGTTACAGATGCACTGGTTAGGTCCATATCTTGTTCTATCCATTACTTCTGGTGGTGCAGTTCAGTTACAGCAATTAGATGGTGTGGCATTGCCAAAGCTTATCAATGGGAGTCGCTTGAAGCCTTATAGGATGGGGCTAGAGCTACGCACTACTTGAAGCACTAAAAAAAATGATGATGATTTTGTTTTAGAGCACTGAGGCGAGCCTAGGGGAAGAGGCTGCACAAGGTTAAAGGTTGCAGCAATGACCAGTCGACCACTTGCGACGGTTGTAGGGCTGTGGGTTGGTAAAATCAAGTCATAAATGTAGGTAGTTAAAACCGTTGGCTAGTGGTGCTTGTCGAAGCGATCCAAATTAATGGCTGATACGATCATTAAAGGAGTAGGATTGTCGGTAGATTTGGTGTCATTAATACTAGATTTAGTAATAATGGTGATAATTGATTTGGCAATGATGATTTTTGAATTGGAGGTGGCTATAAAAAGCATGTGGAATGCGTGAGGATTTCATTGTTCAATTGAGCGAGTAGAGTGTGAAGCAGAGGGAGAATTTTGCAGTGTGTTATGAGTTGTTGAGTGAGTTGCAGTGTTGCAGGTTAGAGTTGTCGAGAGTGCATTTTAAGGTTTGAGGCATGAGGCATGCTAAGCGACCTTGATGCCATTGATAATTCATGTGAGTTCGAGTCCCCTATTCGGCCCATGGTGGTTGAAGAAGAGGTTATGAGCATTCCATTCAGCTTATCTTCCATTCCCAAGTGGAAGCGACAGGCTCAGAAGCCTAGTTCCACACCGTCGCAAAAGAGGCGAACCTGCACATCGACGAGAGCACAAGGGGAAGGAACTGCACATACTAGGCCATTGAGCTCAGGAGCTTTCAAGTCTACGGCACCTAGTGGAATCTCTATTCATGATATTTTGGGTTATTTTTCCCCTATGTGGTCGGGAGCAAAGCTGAGGCTGCCAACAAAAATTTAGAAGTACCCACTGAAATTGCCACCATTGCCAGAAGCGATGACGTGCCCGGTCGACATCATCCCTACCTTGCTTCGGTTGAAATTTGAATACCACGACTTGCTACTACTCAAGGATGTTAGGGATGAGCCCTATGAGTCGGTCCCGACAGTACTGGGTGCCCCCATTCAGTGGATTCCTCAACCTTGCGCGAGTGGGTTTGACCAATCTGGACTGTTGAGGCTCATTAATATGCCTCATTTTGGGCGATTGAATGAATCCCATGCAAGTGTTAGGAAATTGTTGGCTTGTTTCCATGGGTGGATGCTGTCATTGAATACACCCATCCTGGTGACAATAGATTTAATTGCGAGCATCATAGGATTGCCAAAGGCCGGGGAAGATCCAACACTGTATATCTGCGTGCGGGATGCTGAAAAG
The DNA here is from genome assembly GCA_001517045.1 of Pseudotsuga menziesii. NCBI lineage: Eukaryota > Viridiplantae > Streptophyta > Pinopsida > Pinales > Pinaceae > Pseudotsuga > Pseudotsuga menziesii. Next base: position 11,697 of record LPNX010747120.1, on the reverse strand, counting down.
AAACTTGCTAAGTATATAAAGGAGTTCTTTATCCTACAGTAAGATGGTTGCACCTACCGAATTGATAGTATCAACTCACAAGTAGTGTGTATCAGTGCATGAAATCTAGAAAGTAAAGTTGTTTATGGTAACTGACCAATCCAATGTAACTCTAGTGTTGTTGCATGTGCCCAAAAGTGTGGGGAGGGTGTTCAAATGAATTGGTTGTTATTCTTGTTGAATCAATTACTAGAAGATGCTCTTTCTACTCATATCAGGTGGCCATTTTCATATAGTTGGTTGTTGATCCTTATTTCCCTCATCACCTGGATGGAACCTGAATACTACCAACCAATGGCAATTGAGCTGGCGAAGGTGTGTCGAGGTTCCCACTATCGGAACTTATGGTGGGTTGAAGAGCCGAGTCAACAGGAAGACCATACCATTCATTTTTGGGTTTATTAGAAAGCACTACAGGCCATAGTCATCACCATTCCCTGCGTCTCTCCTTATGCAATGGCTAAGTATCAGAGGATCCTTCGATTTTTCATCGGGCCCCACTTTATTCACACTCAGGTTAGGCAGGACCCCGACCGGTAGTGGCTACCTTTACCTTACAAAGTTATGAAAGAGGAATTGGATGATATTGTTCAAGAATGGTCAGTGGAATGGTGCACCCTGGTGAGTCAGAAGGAATTGTCTAAGGAGCCACCACCTGATGCCCCAGAAGAGACTTTCCAAATGGAGCTGAGCATTTACAACTCTGACAAGGAGTCATCGACGAACCTTGAAGATGTAGTACAATGCATGAGGGAGGAAACTTGCACCAAATGGTGCCAAGAATATGAGGCAGGAAGTGGTACTAGGTCAAGGATGGAGGACCAAGTGTAGCGGTTTATCAAAGCAGTCACTGACTCCTCCATGACTGCAAATAAGGCGATCTAAGAGTTGAACCATGAAGAATTCAGTGTGGTAAGAGATAGATTAGATTCCATTTTTGGTATTGTTTCTAGGAAAACATCTGTAATACCTACAATGCAGGGCATCTCGTCGATCAGCACTGAGCCCTGGGCTAGGAAGGTGCAAGTTCCCCTAACTGTGATCGACGTGGGAAATGAGGAAGTTCACCACTTGCTGTGATCGATCCAGAGTGTGTATTTGGATCTAAACAAGTTGTATGATACGACGTTAGTGGAGTTGCAACACATTGTGTCCCTAAAATTGGTAGAATGACAGAAAGAGCTGACTAAGGGATATGTCCAGTCACAGAGCACAGCTAAGAAGCTGTAGAAAGAGGTAGAGGAGCTGCATCAGGTCCAGGTGCAGATGGCAGAGGAAAAAATGTAGGAGATAGATGCCTTAAAGGTGACACAGGCTAAGCTACAGCAAAAGGTTGCCCAGGAGATCATTGAACTAAAGAAGGTGCAAGACTGCCTAATTGTCAAACAAGCGTAGATATATGCCTGGTGTGGTGAAGTCGAGAAAGCAATTTCTGAGGCTTTCCACCACATTTTTGAAAACACAGTCAAGCTCACCCCAGTTGAAAAGGACAAGAGACTGGGGTAGACTATTGTTCAGCTCCAAGATACCAACCTGTTGCTCAATGCTATGGTCCAACCGATGACACCGCCCGAGAAGGTTGCTGAAAGGAAGGCTTCCATTGAAGAGATCGCAATGTAGTTCGGTAGCATGGAATAGGAGGTCAATACCATTATGGAGGTGACAAAGCAATTTTGGTAGAGCATTGTCCAGGACAAGTAGCTTGATCAGCTGACTGCATAGGTACAAGAAGTCGAAGGTCAATTGACGACCTTGAAGACATCACCAAGGTCCATGCCACTGATGATGCAGATTACCAGAGCCAAGGAATTGAAGAATATTCAGTAGAGAGCTTCCCATGCCCAGGAATGTCAACAAAAGTGTCACACTCAGCTTGACAAATTTCAAGAGATTGGTGGAAAGTTGGCTGTTAAATAAGTCACCATGCTGCAAGCAGTATAGGAGAGTCGACAGATGGTCGATGACAAGGCTAGAGAGGATCACTTGGTGCAGTAGGATTTGACTAATTGTCAGCGTATTGCCGACAAATTCCAACTTTAGTTTCATGAGATTGCGAAGCAATTCAAAGATTTCAAGGCATGGACATCAGCACATACCTTATCAACCTAACATGGCTCAGGGATGAGCCACAAGACTATGTTGGGGTACTGTTGGCAGGGGTTTTGGTAAGTGAGTTGTGGAGCATCGCGGCAGCTGTGCAAGCTCGCGCAGTACCACGCAAGGATAGATCAGTGTGATGGGTGGAAGAACAACCGCTTTGAATATTTTATATATATTTTGACCAAATTTTGCCGCAATAGGTCATTAGTGGTTATAAGTTAGTTATAAGTGGACCCTCAATGTAAAGGTGCAATCCTATTTATATATCTATTTTTGCAATCAAGAAAAGAGATATGACATGATATGAGAATATCATCAGAGGATAATTTTTGCATGAGGTCTAGTGCAATCTGGTTTCTAAAGAATTTCCTGTTGTATCTGTGATTTATCTAGGTTTTTCCTGATGTATCCAGCCTCCCATTTTGGAGAGAATTGTCCTACTTTGGATCTTTTATGCAAAGTTAATATAGATGAAATTTGATTCATAATCTTGTCTTTTGTGTTCTCTATGCTACGATTTGTCTTGTTGTGATGTTGTGATGATCTAGACCTGTTACAATGCTGTGATTTGTTATGATGTGTTGTAGTTTATTCTATTTTTGCTATAATGATGTTGATCTATTTAAAAATTTGGTATATTGCTATTGCATTATGAATTGAGATGTTTAATAGAGATACCGTGACGAATGTGTGATGCACTCTATGGTCACGAAAATGAGTTGATGTCAACTGCATATCTCTAGATCTATTAATTTATGTTGTTTTCCCATTGGATCCTGTATCCTCCTTCCCCCACTGTTAGAAACTTTATTTCGACAGCTCTCCCTTGAACATCTCGGGTGAGACTTCGTCCGCTCTACAAATGTTTCTGGGTAGGTGTTGCAGCTGCAACTGTTTCCCCAAATTTTCAAATTTTGAACCCCTTTGTTAATTCTAGCATTGCCTAGAATCTTTTGGATCTATGAACTCTTTTTATTTTTGCTTTAATTTTGGACTTTTCGAGGATTACTCTCTTCTTGCGTTTTAGAAAGTTGCTTATGTTGGAGACTGCTATGGGTTGAGGAATTTAGAGTCTGGTTTGCTGCCCTTTGAGCTGCGTTTTCCTTTCGGAATCCTATTTCTCATGCTAGCCACTGTTTTGGAGGTCATTTAAGCAACTTATCGGAACCATGTTTCCATAGGGAGCCTCAGTTGCGGAAATCAAACGATGATTATCCTGCAGGAGGATCTTAACTTTTTTATTGTCACGTCATTTTGTTTGACTTGTTTATATTATCAGAGGCTATAGTTTGTTTATCTTCTGCCCTTGCGGCTCCCAAACGAACTAGGTATCCACCATACAACTACTCCGCCCGCCGATGCTTTGTCGGGTCTTCGTCGCTTTGTTTTTGGATCGGAGGCCGTAGTCTTTCCTCCTCCGCACTTGCGGCTATGTAACGAACTAAGTGTTTGACATTGATGTCTTTCTACTTGCTGACTGGGATCTCTTCCACCTAGAATTTGAGTTTAGATTTTTCAACTCCGATAAACTTAACGGTCTCACGGATCCCATTTCTTGTTGGAGATCCGCTGGTGTGGCTGTAGGTGAGACTACCCAGCCAATGTTTTAGTGTTTTAATATGCTGATAAGTTTGCTCTTCCCATTGTTTTGTGCGATTTTTAAACCCTGGGATGGGCAACAGTGATTTTGGTGCTTATTAAGATTTTCATGATGAGAATGCATTGCAGGGCCTCTTTTTGATGACTAGTCAGTTTGTTGATGTAGTTTGATTGAGAAGATGCAATCCTAACTAATAATAAATGTCGTTTAATTGTAGATTGACTCAAGAGATTGTTTCAGATTACCACTGCGTGAAGGCATAGCTGGGAGACAAGCAGCAGAAAGGGAGCTGGGCAGTGTTAGGCAGAGTTCGTACCGAAACCGACGGGATCTCAAGGAGAACAAACGAAAGACAAGGCAGAATCAATGGCGACAGAAGCCCAGGCTTGGAAAGATCTGTCAATTACCAAGTGGATCCCGTTTTGTTGAGTACTCTAAAACATAACGCATGAAGTAAATCATGAATACTCACAGAAAAGAAAAAATGGGGATATTAAACGGTTTTGAGGAACCCAAAGGTCACACAGTTGGGGCAGCCCAAGCAGTTAGCGGATTTGGTTTAAATATAGGAAATTTAGAATTTACAAGGGCTTTTTCCTGGAAAAAACTTGTGAACTATTGTTTGTAAGAGGAACAACTTTGTTTTACAATAAGAAATTACAATTTTTTGCCTATTGGAGAAGGTGCTATGTGGAATGTTTCAATGCGATAAATGAACAATGTTGAAGGGGAACTATTTCATTTTCGACTGTGTTTCATTAACTGTGAGAGCGTTCTAACTTTCTGAACCTATGTTCTTACTTGAATGTTCTCTAGTATATTCTATGATGTTTTCCACTATGAGTAATGGAAGTTTTAACTGTTGATGAGCTGTCTTGTCATGTATAATTTATTCACGTTTGTATGTTTGGTTTTAGGAATAGCTATCTATGATTTTCCACAACATATGAATAGTATTGCATTACTCATGAATTAATATCTAGCTCTCTAGAGATAGCCTAGTTAGTATTTATTTTCTAATGGTGTGTGATTTAGATGTGAGGAAGTTGAGACGAGAGGTAAGAACCTGTGCATCACATTGTGAATGTTCCTTGCATTCTTAATCAATTTGCATGTTAGGTAGGCACATGCATATCATGCTTTAAGTCAAAAAATACAAAAATATATATGGTGAATCGGGCCGCAACCGGTAAACCCTTTTATTTTGTTACTTGACCTACGGTAGTCGGACCGCAAACCGGACGGATTCCCTACACCAAACAGTCACAGGCTAGTTGGGAACATTGACTGGGGAGAATCCCTTGCTATTGTTGCCTGCAATTTTCTAGGCCTCACCAGTTTTTGGCTCTAGAAGGAGGGTCGTTATTGCATGGCTGGCCGTGGAAACCTGTTTTCTTGAGACTATTCCATCGGTAACAGTTTAGAAAGCAGTGTGTTTCATAATCCAATTCCTGAAGGGGGGGGGTAGAGAACATTTGTATTCTGTCGACAATGAAATTGTTAATGACCTGAGAAGACACACTAGGGCATACGTGAAGAATATTGTAGGATTGTTGATTATCCCTGAATTTCCCAGGAGAGAATATAAAAGGAAAGATCGTCCTAAATTGGAAGACTCAGTGCTGGTTGGGGATTGGGAAGAACTTGTAGAAACATCTTTACAGGAAGTTGTACATCCTTTGAATCAAGTAGGCCCGGATACTCCTCATAGTTCTCCTATTCACACTCTTATTCACTCACCCCCTCACTCTCCACCCAGACTCATGGCAGGCGTAAACGCAAATCAACCACCCAACCCACTGAATCCACCACCTGCCTAGAAAGCCAGATCACCTTTAAACCTAACACCCCCTTTGCATGATTTACCTCAATCTTTTGAAAATATGCTGCCCAAATTTGACCCAAATGAGAGGATACTAGTAGAAGACCACTTTCAAAGTTTCTATTTGGTAATAGAAGGGTTAAGGGGGAATATGAGGATTTAGTTTACAGACTTTTCCCACACACCCTTAAAGGAGCTGCAACATCGTGGTACTTTGGTTTGCCTGCAAATTCTATCCCTGATTGGGATACCTTTGAGAGGATTTTTAGAAGTATGCGACCCAAAAAACTCATGCAACTCTCATGAAGGGACTATGCGCCTTAAAGAAAGAAAGAAAGGAGAAGGTACATAGTTTCACCCAAAGATTTGCGGCATATCTTAAGAATTTTTCTAAAGCTGGCAAACCTTCAGATAAAGTCCTGATTGAATATTATACCTTAGCTCTAGGACCCAAGTTGGCCATGTTTGCCAAAATTAAGGCCAATCCTACTCTAGCGGAGACCTATGAGGAGGCGGAGAAAGTAGAGGCTGAAAGGGAAAGTATCGAAGATTATCCCGAACGATCAGGAGAGAAGAACATGTTGAGGAAATATTTGTTGTTTACTAAGACTAAGGAGGAGCACTCACCAAATTTTGAAGGAATGGCAAAAATGATGCAGAAGCTTTCTAATAGAATCATAGATTTGGAAAAGAAAAAGGAAGCCCAAAAGTTCTACAAACCCTATTACAAGAAACGAGAAGATAACAATCAATCCCAACCTCCTCTACACAATTTGGCATCTATGAATTTAACAGAGGTAGGAATGGACAATTTTTGCACTTTCCACCAACAACCCCACTCTGAAAAGAATTTTCCTCAATGGATAAACTCAATGACGTTGGTTATGAATCAGTTGTTGGATTCTAAATTAACAGAAGATGAAGATGAAGAAAGGAAATACAGTAATACATCAACAAAAGAACAAGAGGATGAGACCATGGTTCTATGGGACTGTGTTTCATTATTTGATGCCGAGGAAGAAAAGGTTTTGGGACATGAGGACATCATGGAAACAAATGTAACAACAAGAATCCAAGGGTTGGCTAAAGAAAACAATCTCATGCTCCCAAAGATTAAAAGACTTCAAAGGAATGTTAAGAAATTCAGAATAACTCCTCCGCTAATGAGACTCCAGAATTTACCATCACCAGTCAAGATCCTAGACAAACTAACTTGTTCACCAAGCCCAATAAATAAATAAATAAATAATGGTAAACAAAACCCCACTGAACCCAAGATGGAATACGACATTGTGGAAGATATAAAGAAGGTAAGGGCGAATATCTCATTATTTGAAATGTGCAATATGTCGCAGCAGAAAGAAAATCTTTTGAAAGCACTCGAAGCATTAGAGGAGGGGTTTCCCACCGACAATCAACCCAAGGAATAATAAATTGGGGAATCAAGCATAGGAGGTAAGCCTAAGAGAAAGAATCCACCGTTTCTCCTCACTTTTGAAATTTTTAACCACAACGTACATAATTGCTTGGTAGACTCAAGGGCATCGGTCAACATTATGTCGTTGTCGGACTGCAAAAGAATAAATGGGCATCCTAAACCATCCGTCTGGAGGGTTGTTCAGTTGGATAGAATGAATGTGAAGGTAATTGGGGAAATGGAGGATGTTCTAGTCTGCTTATCTTCAAATGATAAGGTGTGTCAAGTTATTGATATTGTGGTGGTTGACATACCAGAAGCTTATGGGCTTGTTCTGAGCAGGGACTAGTCGGTAAATCTAAATAGATATTTTGCCTCGGACTGGTCACATCTGTAGCTTCCATATAAAGGAAGCCCAAATCAAATTAAAATTTTGAGGGAGCCCCATATGAAACACAATGTTACTCAATTTGAAGAAAAAAACGAACCAGTGGATTTTGTTTTGGGAAATTACTTTATTGAGTTAGAACCAAGAAATTACCAAGCAAAAGAAGCCAATGACACATCAGACGCTCAGCCTGATCTCCTTCGGTTTTCACAGGCTGATGAAATCGATTGTAAAATAGTAGACTTAGCAGTAGAAATAGATTCCCGCACAGTAGTTAGCGATTTCTAGACACTTTTTTTTTACGGATCTAAAACGTTAGAAGGGTCAGGAGCCGGCTGTGTCCTGATTGACCCCAAGAAGAACAAACATTTTCTTTCATGTAGGTTAGAGTTTGAATGTAAAAATAACACAACTGAATATGAAGCGTTGGTTCAGGGTTTAAGGAAATCAATTGAATTAAAGGCAAACAATCTGAAAGTGTTTGGAGATTCTGAAATAATTGTAAAACAAATTCGGAATCAAATACATTGCATTTCTCCTCACTTAAAAGCTTATCAAAATGAGGTATGGGATTTACTCAAATGTTTTAACGCATTTAATATTGTATCGATTCCAAGAATTAAGAATGTAGCAACTGACTTGTTGGCCACATCAGCTTCTAGGCTTGTACCCTCTAATAATCGGTGCTCTGTTGAATTACTTTTCAGGCCCTCAGTTCTGGATATGATTACCAACCTACGAGTGTTCGACAATGATCAGTAGATTATAGAATTCTTAACGAATGACGAGGCATTTAAAGGGGTGATTATTGATGATGAAGAACATCAGGCCGAGCTGAAATTTGATAATTTCATCCCTAAAGGATTCAGAACCTTAGAACGAATGTTTGATTTAAATGAAAAATCCAGAAGACCAGTAAATGTGAAGACTCATAGCTCATCTCTACAGTTTGAGTTGATTAATTTGGGGACTGAGATGAAGCCTAAATATGTGAATCTTGGAAAATGTTGTTCACCAATGGAAAGAAATAAGTTCATCATTCTTTTTAATCAATATAAAGATGTTTTCACTTGGACATATGAAGATATAAAGACATATGACACCAATATCATCCAGCATGTTATCCCCATCAAATCTGGAGTCAAACCTTATCAGCAGCCTTTAAGGAAAATGCACCCAAAATTGGAACCTCTAATCCATAGTGAAGTTAAGAAATTATTGGATGCTAGAATCATTTTTAAGGTTAGACACTCGGAATGGGTCTCAAATCTGGTACCAGTGAGGAAGAAATCTGGAGAAATCAGGTTATGTGTGGATTTTAGAAACTTAAATCACGCTTTAGATAAAGACAATTATCCTGTTCCACCCATGGAGCAACTACTGCAAATGGTTTCAGGTTTTGAGATATTCTCTTTATTAGATAGATTTTCAGGCTACAATCAAGTATTAGTAGCCAAAGAAGACAAATTGAAAACAACGTTCAGGACCAGGTGGGGAACTTTCGCTTACAAAAGAATGCCCTTCGGGCTTATAAACGCTGGAGCTACGTTCCAGAGGGCTATGGACATAGCTTTCTGTGGTTTGATTGGCTGCAGTGCTGTAGTATACCTTGATGACATCACGATATTCTCAAGGAGGAGAGAAGAACACACGTTTCATCTAAAGAATATTTTTGAATGCTGCCGAAAATATGGTATCTCACTCAACCCCAAGAAGTGCATGTTCGCTGTTACGGAGGATAAGTTGTTGGGTCACGTGGTTTCAAAAAAGGGGATCTCCATAGACCCAGAAAGGATCAAATCCATTGAACAGATTCCCTTGCCCCATAATAAAAATGACATGTAATCATTTATGGGGACAATAAACTTCGTGCAAAGGTTTGTGCCAGATTTTGCTTAAATTGTTAAACCTTTGCAGCAAATGGTAAAGCAAAGTGTACAAATCAAGTGGACTGAGATTGAGAAGAATGCATTCGGCAAGATTAAGACCACTGTTGGACACGCACCCTCCCTCAAAATCCCATATTTTGATAAAGACTTTATTTTGTACACTTTTGCATCTGATGATTCACTAGCAGCTATGCTTACTCAGAAGGAAGATTGTTAGGATATTTAGACACTTAGGAGTTAGTTAAGATCAACTTGTGTAATATATCTTTTAGGTAAAAGTGTGTTTCTTTACTATGCATTAGTATGCATTTGTAAATATTCTAATCCGACGGTCACGATATGTTCTAGACATAGAGTGATCCGACGGTTCAACTTCTCTTAGATCATACCTACCATTGATCCGTGGCTTAACACCCGATTGTTCTATGATCTCTATTTAAAGAGGATAGAGGGTCCTTGGCTAGTTGATTGATTGTGAGAAGCTCATGTAATTTTCTTTCTTTTGCATAATAAATTGCTCCAAGTAGCTATTTGGTTGAGGCCGTGGACTATTTCCCTCTCGAGGGTTTTAACCACGTGACAAACATCGATGTGTTGATGTGTGATTTATTTGTGTGAAGTGGTTGTTCTTGGTGTTCAGTCCTTTGGGAGTACCGTTTGTACCCTAACATGGTATCAGAGCTTTTATGAAGAATCACTTTCGGTTTTGATCAAGATCTGGAACCAGTGTTGCCGAAATTTTGAAGGGGTTTCTAGTTCTATATTTTATGTGCATTTGTGGCCCATGGGAGCTGTTCCATTGCATCTGTAGTGCCTTTTCCATTTGGAAATAGTTTTCATTTCACCGAAAACTGTTTTCGTTTGTTCCAGAAACACCCATTTCGGCAAATCTGAAGGAAAAGAAAGCAAGCACAGAAAATGAGAGAGAAGAGTTAAAAAAAAAGCCCCCTTGCTCTTTCCATACTTTTATGGACCTTTTAAACTTAGCTCACTTGGTCCAAAGTTTCTTTACAACTTGATAAGTCGTGAGTTCAAGTCTTATCAAGCTACTTTTAGTGCATGCAACTTCTATTTTCAAGTTACTTTATTGTAAAAGTGCATCTCACATTAATAAAATAAAATAAAAGTGAGTCACTTAAGTCTTTTAATTTATTGCCGCACTATTTAAAAGTCATTATTGTAAAAGTGAACATCACTTATTCTATAAAAGTGATTCACTTCAAAGAAACTTTATTGTAAAAGTGATTGTCAAAGGTTGATCTTGGGAAGAGGGGGGCTTCTTTTTTTAATTGGTCAAGTTAATATCTGCCATGTCACTATTGGGGACATCTTCAACATCTCCTTTGATCAAGCATAATTTCATCATCCGGAATCAGTTTTAAGTGCCGTTTTTTTTAAAACCGCATATTTTTTTGAGCTCTTTGCATCCAGATAGTTAGTTTCTATTCTTTCAGCCATTATTTTACAGTATGGCCGCCCCTTGTGATATTATACTTACAAGTTCTAACTATTTCTCATGGAAATCTCGTATGGAGGATGTTCTACGAAGTAGGGGACTTTTCAGGATAACCTCAGGGAAAGAAACAGAACCCACTGATGATGATAAGAAAATTAAATGGGCAAATAGATGTGATGAAGCTCGTGGATTGATTGGGATGTCAATCTCTACTGATTTGCGATTCCACATATCTGGAATTGATGAACCTGATGTTGCTTGGGACACGTTGGAATCTGTGTTTGGTAAACACAATGAAATTTGGGGTCATCAACTTGAGAATGGGTTACTTTCCTTGAATCCCAATGATTTTTCTTGCATTCAAGACTATTTATCTAAGTATAAAACTCTTAGACTATTATGTGCAGAATGCAAGATTAAGAAAGAAGACAAACAATGTATTTATCATATTCTTTCCAAACTTGGACTTGCATATTCTGTTTTTGTATCTACATTCTACTCCATGAAAGAATCCTTGACTGCAGCCAGCTATGTAGATCCTAGTCTTGAATCATTTCGTGATTCCTTAATTAGAGAGCAAGACAAGCTCATTCATCTTGGAATAATTAACAATGCAGATACATCTGGGAAAGCCTTATTGTCCCAACAGAAAGCAAAGTCCAAGCCTCCCAAGAAACAGAATTTTCACAATAAAAAGCAAAACAAAAAGGGTCCCAAACCCTCTCAGTCAGTTCCTCCCTTAAAAAATGATAAAGGATCCAAGCAAAAAGGAAAGAAGACTGAGCGTCATTGCAATTTTTGTGGGAAAGATAATCATGATGAATCTAAGTGTTTTAAGAAGATGGCAGCCTTGGAAGCAGCAATGAAGAAGCACCACATCATCCTATATTCATCTTCAGAATCTACCTCTCATGGACATGCACTTTGTGCTTCTGGTTACTCTTATACTGCATCTTCTTCTTCTACTTCAAATGAATGGCTCATTG
>LPNX010747059.1:1623-14595 GCA_001517045.1 Pseudotsuga menziesii | reverse complement strand
TGGATGTATTCTACACAATACTTGAGATACCCATATTGGTTTATGAAAACCATGATTTTTATGTTATATGGCGAGGAGGGATCCTCTCATTTTAAAATAGAATAGAATCTATTGGCGCATCGTGTAGTAGACACATGGCATGATTTCAATTGGGTAAGCATCTTGTCTGTCAATCTACTATGCTTCACTAGGGCCATTAAAAATGTATAAGGATACAAAAACTAGAGTTTTTACATGTTATATTACGTATTAGATGTAGTTTGTTCCTATAATCCTTTTCCCAAAATGGGATGAGAGTGGAAACCTAGTATTCTACCTATGCATGTACATTGTTGTGAATTGTGGTCCCCCAACTATAGGTTATATTTCTATAACAAAAATTAAAGCCTTGCAAAAATTAAAAGATAAATGAAGGGTAACCATACCAGTCATGATAAATTCCAATAAGGCCTCTTTCATACATCACACCAAGTGTATTCTTTGTTGCAATGGTTGGGACAACATTCATAACCCAAACTTTGTCGGATGTAAGTGCTGCTGCAAAGCCACCAAGACCTACATTCATGTCCATAACATTGTGATATCTACTCTCCCTAATATATTTGTTCATTATTTTGTAGCCTTTCACATGCTTTCTCCACAACTGTGTATCAGCATTATATGTCTCAGCAGTAACACCTGATAATGAACCACTAAGAACTCTAGGAGGAACAACATTCAAGTGCTTTGGGAACTTCTTCAAAATCCCTCTAGACACATCATTAGCATCACTGAATTTAGGCATTTGCGTAGTGCATATTTGCATTCTCTTGTGCCTGGGGGGTCAACAGATTTTATAGACATTATCAGATAAGCATAAAATTTCAATCATCTGAGTAAAACTAGGCCATTTGAGTAAAACTAGGGCACTGTCAAAGCAAACTCTTCTTGTACTGTAATGAAATATGAAGCCAATTATGCAAACATGCTTGAAATTTTTTAAGATTTTTAAACTTAAACCTGTCTGCAACACAAGATCAATTCATGCATGGCCATTAAAATGTAAAAGCAGATAGGAAAATTCAAAACTCACATAAAAATGATGAAATCAAAATGCATCTCTGACTATCTGTAATAATATTGTCAAGGGGAAATATCTAATTTAATAACATGCCTTCAAAATTTGAAGTACATAATTAGAAAATTTTGGGAGTACTCATGGAATCTAATTCCTCTTTTGAAGAATACGGAAGATATGCTTAGATGCAAAGACGCTCTCAGGGAACAGGTCTGGAACAAAGTACAAAGATATTATATAACAAGAATCAATAAGGCCCAAGGGCATACTCTGGACACTATAGAGTATAGACTGATAGACTGGACTCTGGAGTCATTTTTTGACGACTTTCAGAAAAGTGCAGAAAACACCTCATAAATGTGATTTCAATTTTCATGGGGAATAGAAATGGAGATTTTTTTATTTGAAAAAATGGCATATTGCAATATTAAAAGCACACAAATGTGTTTAAATTTAATGTTATGACATGTGACCAAATGAAAATTTAAAGGCTAGGTGGCTAAACCACCATGCTATAAATGTGTGAATCAAGATGTTATATTTGTAAGAGAAAAGTATTTAATAATAAAAGTGTATCTTCTCATTTTTTCTTCTCTTTGGCATTCATTTGTACATGTGTGTAACCTATAAACAAATATGACATATACCTGAAACCTGGAATCAAGTTTCTGAGAGTCTGCCAATCATTGGTGAACAACGCTGCACCATAAGAAGTCTAGACACCAAGTATAACAAGGAAAGTACAAATATATCTAAGATTTTAGAAAAGTCAAAATGGCATTAATAATTTGAAAAGTTTAAAAGTGCAACGGCCAGTTAATATTGAATTTTTTGACCTCAAAAATGAAGTTAGAAAAGGTTGCATTGATTAGGACCAATCTTCATTTATCAAGACATCACTGCAAGGGTCAAATGGCAGCATACGAAAATGAACAGAGAGTGGATACATGAAGATCACCTGTGTGAAACATGCATGGACATCATTTGAGAATGCACTGATTCTTGTGTGGGAATTGCAGAACAAAGACCATGTAACCCATTGAGATAAACACAGTTACAGACAGTTCAATATAGATGCCTAGGTTGATTTTGTGCAGAACAGCAAAACCTTGAATACAAAAACCTCATCAGTTTCATACAAATGGGAGGGTTTGATGATGGCCATAATTTATCCCTCAATGTACCCATTGGGATGGATGAGACACCAAATAACCATCAAGTCTGAGTAGGATACATTTGCATTGAAATTTCAAATGTAATTTTCCAAAACAAAGGATAGAAGGCTTGTGAGTGGGACAATTACCTAATTGGATTCCCCTTAAGATTCACCTTTTTCTGAATGGATAGCAAGCTCTCCATTTATAACAACATTGCATTCTTTAGATCGCTTGCCAAGAGTCATCATGGCCTATATGCACGAAAACAAGCATAGACTAAGGCAATTGAACAACCATAGCAAAAAGATATTAGTTCTTGAAAGAAATTTTTGAAGGAGGCAAGTCTATTTCAGGACTATGCTAACAAAGAGCAGTCTATATATAAGGAAAGATTATTGTGTCTAATTTGAAAGATAGTGTAACATACCATACAGTGAATGGAACTGCCCCACACCTCCACTAGGAAACTGGCTAAATTTGGTTTGTGACAGTGGCCATGTAACCATTCAGCTCATGCATTACAAGAAATAATGTTAATTGATTGAGAGTCTGCCAAGAAAACAACACCGATTTGTTCAAGGTACACATCACTCTGAAGCTTCTGATTGGCTTCTAAGTTTATTAGGTCACTATATTAAAAACACATTTGAATGGCATGTGTAACTACAATGGTAGACTGCACTTACAAATGTTTAGTTGCAATCAAAATTAGATTTTAAAGAGCCATGGGATTGATGACCCAAAAAATGGCATATGATATCCAATTTCTTAGCTGTGTAATTCCTAGCCTCCTGTAAAACAACACACTCATTAAGATGAGGATACATTTGCTAGAATATCATACAAGAATATAACATTGTTAGATTATATATAGACTTATTTAGTTCAACAAAATGAACTATAAAATTGAAGGCATAGTACGCTCAAGCTCCTAAACAATAAATGGAATCCGACTTAATTCATCACAGTATTGGGAGTTTTTTATAGGCTTTAAACAAACAAAAGATAGTTAATCCTCTGTGAAGGACAGAAAAGGTTTTTGAGTAGTTTTATAGAAAAAAAATTGGACAATTTTTTAGGATAAGACTGTAATTTTTCCCTTCTTTTGTCTATCATATTACGCTGACCAGTGAGGCTACAACACTTTTATAATACAAATCTATAACCATTTCTGCCAAAAAAAAAACAAAAAAAATTACCATTGTTAAAGGATTCATAATTATGGCCGTGTAAATATATGCTCGTCATGTTAAGAACTAAAAAAAATACTTGCATCATATGATCCATCCCAGCTATGCTTTGAGGATGAAACATATGACTATAAGAGTCTTTATATTCTAAATTACATCAAAATAAAAAAACAATAGGTATATTACAAAGACACCTTACATGTAACAAATCATCCAGAAAACCGTTAACCAAGGTTGAAACCTAGTTGAACATCCATTGCAATCATTTACTTATAATATATAGCATTCATCCTTCTAAAGTCTAATGATTCTTTGGCAAATTGCTGGAATTGCCTACTCCAAGCACATACAAACAACACAGAAACAATAGAGTGCACATCACTTGGGCAAGAGACAGGCAGTATCTTACATGTTAGGACTCAGGATTGAAGTAATAACTAGCACAAAAACAATAGGGCACACTTCACTTGCACATGTGATAAGTGACATCTTTTATGTTAAGATTGAAGTAAGAATTAGCTCTACAATTGTGTAAATGGGGAATGAAGCTGAAAGGCCATTAAAGTAATTACGCCTTCAATTGTAATGATCTTGAATTTAGAGTTAAAAATATATTTCTGAAGATGGATACAAACAGAAAAAGTTTGATCATTTACATTCACTTTTTACATCTATTTCTTCTCTACAATTTCGGACAATGTAAGGTATACTTCACATACGACTATTATAATTTCCTTTAGTTTCAGAACATGAAGAGAAAATTCTCCTCTAATGCCTGTTAATCCCCTAGACCATTGCCTACTTGAAAAAATAGCAAATAGACACTATCCTGAACAAAGATTATTTGTGAAACTGCCAATCGTGTTCTTACAAAAGGTTAAGAAAAGCAAAATATCTTTAGGACTAATATCTAATTTGAAATTCCAAATGACCATTTTATATACCTCCTCACTTGCAATATTTCTTGTAGGCATAAAACAAACATTATAGTTCATAAGCATTTCCCATGTCATGAGAGAGAATTTCAATAACCTTCCCCAATGGTTAAATAATCAAATAAAAACACACAATTTTACAGATGTTTCTATGACATACAACCTGAAACAACTATTTGTGACTACTAAGAAATGAAAAAAATTGAGGTAACTTCCAATCCAAGATGTTACCTGGAGGTGCATGGACAAAATCTCCAGTATCTCTCACACGAATAGGTGAATTTAACCACTTAGGTGCTTGAAAGCTATCTGAAGGGCTTACTTCATTTGGAACATTTTTCGATACAGTTCTATGATGATTCAAAAAATGAGAACTCGGGACTCTATTCCCTCTATTGTTTGATGAGAGAGCCCTCTGAAATTGCACAAAATTGGTAGTTCCCACATCATCTTCTGCCTGTAACTTATTGTCCCAATGTTGTTAAGTATTGGTTGGCCCTTAGATTTTTTCATATTCTTTTCATATTCTGAAATATTTTTCCCCGGGGCATTACTGTAGGAGTATCCAAATCCTTGTTGCACCACTGCACTCTCCATTGTTTCAGATTTGTTCTTTTTCCTCCTGTCTTTGCTCCTAGGTAGGGAAAGTGAAGCTTCTCCAATAAAACTATCCCCTTCCCATCCACCCATATCCTGTGGGTAAAGTGACAGTCTAGACTTTGTTTCATAACCTTGATTCTCCCTCAAAGGAATATTTTCTTGCTTCATTTGGGGTTGTCCATGCCTTACAAGACTCTTTGGAAACTGTTTCAAAACTCCCTTGGGGGTTCTCTTTTCTATTTTCATGATTTCCTTGGAAACCAGCTTTGCAGTGCTAATTTCAAAGGGAAAAGGAGCCTTATTAGGTGCCTTTCATTTCAGAACACCTTTGCTGTCAACTTTTGCAGTAGTTAGATTCTTTTACTGAAAAGGAGGGTAGAAAATATCAGTCACACCTTGATATTTAACAGGTGTAGCTGTTTTGCTTGGCTGTGGTGGTGGTCTACGAGCCTTACTCTTTTTTAAGGATTCTAAACCAAGATTTGAATATGGAGGGACATCCTGAGGTCCAGCTTGTAAAATATTCTTTCAATTTTTACAAGAGTACCAAACCCTAAGCCTTTGTTCCACACCTGCCCTTGGAGGACAACTTTTCCATATCTTATGCATCTCCATGAAGTTATTCACCATATTCTTGTGATAATTCCTCAATGAATGATAATGCAGCTTCTGCTGCAAATACAACGATCCTTCCATGTAATGGGACACTTTAGGGGGGCATAACCCACCTTTTAGCCTATCAAAGAGCTCTGCCATGGGATTGATAAAATTCAATGTTTCTCCTCCAAGTAGTTGCTTCAAAATTAGGTTGAAAGTTTGTTGGTCCATGTCAGGAAGGTATGCCACAATATTGTACCTATCCTCCTCTGTCAAACAAGAATTCCAGTTTTCCAAAGACAAAATCTACTTCAAGTCTGGCAAATCAAAGAGTTCATAGGGAACTGAACATGTCTAATCTCCAACCATACATAACTCGGCCCCGACCTCTGCAATATATGAGTCTTCTGTAGTGTCAGATTCTTCTCCAGCATCCTCTTGGTATGGATGGATCCGAAGCTCATCATCAGTGGATGAAATCCACTGTATTTTAGACTGGCTGTGATTCCTAGAAACTTTGAAAATGGCCATTTGAATCTCGAAAATGATTGAAAAAAATAACACAGAAAAAATGAGGATGAAACGGAAAAAGAAAGAAAATTTCAAAGCATGCTACAAGAGAATAAAGAAAGGATAGCTTCAACAACCTGGTTATGGCCTATTAATCTCTTTGGGCTATCAGGGAATAATCAATAACCATAGGAAATATATTGGAAGCACTAGAATGTAGTTCTGGCAGGTGAAAAAGAATTATACATCTAAGCTCATAAAATAAGTCCCAAAAACGAGCATGAACTGCAAATGAAAGAAAAGAGTTTTATGAAACAAGATAATTCATTTTGCACCTATGATAAACTTTGACTTGAAGTTGTATACAGCCATTAAAAGAGAGAAAAACTTATTGAAAAAAATCGCTGTAAATTAATTGTGGATGTAGATTTCAGCCAAACGAATACTGGGAGGAACTTTCTTCAATTGGCTATGACACTGGTATACATCCTAAAAATGGACAGGTGGTGCTTGAAACTTTAACATAGACAGAATGTTGTTGTCAATCACAAATCAGAAGATAGATAAAGTACATAAAACATTGGTACACACTACTACATTTCGATCCAAAATCCGACGGTTACTTCCGACGGCGCGTGGATTTTTTCTTTTAAACCTACCAAAAATCACAAAGATATATTTTTTTTTGTAAATGTGGCCACACACGTCGGTTAAGTGACAGATATTTTCATAGCCATCGCTTAATCGATGGCACATAAGCCAAGGTCATCAATCAATACATTACATTAGATCACAAAGACATTTTTTTTTTTGTAAATGTGGCCACACACGTCGGTTAAGCGACGGATATTTTCATAGCTGTCGCTTAATCGATGGTGCATAAGCCAAGGTCATCAATCAATACAATACATTAGTGTAGAATTCATTTCGTAAGCCATTGACAGAGAAGAGCGTTCGAGCTTCTCAGGCTCCCCTGCAATGAAGGGACTGCAATCCCCATTGAGTATGCAGAAGGTCAGCCCCAGTCCTCGTTTCAAGAGTCCTCGCAATAGGAAGAAAAAGTCTCAGGAAGAGGATTTGAACAATGGGCTCAATTCTCCTTCTGCTGCCATTGCTGCAGAAAACCATGACCCCAATTTTAGTGTGAAAATCTCTAATGGGCCTGTGAAAAACTCTGGTGGGTCTCTGAAATCTAATCTTTCAGAAGTACCCTCATTGTCTATTGCTTCTGGAATTCATTCATGCAAGTCTAGGAGATGTGCTGCTAACTACCCAGATTGGGGCTCGGTCAATTTCAAGTCTCAACCTCGCAAATTCCTTGTTGCAAAGAGGCATGATCGGCCTGAGAAGGAGCTCACTGAATGCAAATGCAGTGAAAAGAAGGCAGATGGAGATAAATCTAGAAAATGCGCTTGTGTTTCTTCTAAGGAATTGAGGGCTTCTCAGGAGGAGTTTTGCAAGGAGAATCTGCAGTTAACACCTTTGGATTCCGCAGAAGAAGAAGATACGGGAAGAGGTAATGACTGCAAAACCCAGGTCTCTAATGTGAATTTTGAGATTCCAAATGATGATAAACGTCATGAATTTGAATGCAATGTAGATGGCATATACGGGTTTGCTGAAAAAAATGGAGATATGATGTGCATTGAAGAGAGTAAAAATGAGAAAATTCAATATGCTGAAGAGGGCATAAATGGGTTTTGGAAACATGAAAATAAACGATTTGGTGAATAGGGGATGAATGGATTTTGTAGGGAAGAGAGAAATGAGGAGGTTCATTGTGGTGAAGAGGGCAGAAATGGGTATTGTAGTGAAGGGAAATACATAGAATCCCAATATGGTGAAGTAGGTACCTACTTGACTCAGATTGATGGCCTCCCTAATGGCAGTATGCATGAGAAAATCCATTGTTATGAAGATGGTATTAAGGATTTTGATGGGTATGGGAAGTGTTCGATGCCTATTTCAGCAACACCCCAGAATATACCCTCATCCCCTAGGAGGCTGAGAAATGAACTGCTTGAAGAAGCAATCGGCACCATTCCACAACAGGGAGGAGGAAGAGTGAAGCATTTAGTAAAGGATTTTGAAAGTTTGTTGTGCCTTCTAGACTCTGAAACTGTGGTGACAGAAGGCTATAGAACTAGGCCATTGGATAGATCCACATATAATTTTCCCTATTGCACTGAAGAGAAACGAAAGGTGAGTGTGAGTAGGGTTGTGAAATGGGCACTTCCTGGAATGCAGGGATAGACCTCAGGTGAGAAGCTGGATTGTAATAGTTCGACTAATGAAATCTTTGGTGACGTCAAGAGGTCAAATAGTGCTTCATGTCTTGAAAGCTATGCTGATTTCAAGTTCTGTGTTTCTGAAGATACCCCACCTTCTGGTGTGAACAGTGATACTCAAAGTGTTTGTTCAGGTGGAAGAAGCGGAAGCAGGTTACTATGTCCATTTCTCTCCTATATGTTCTCTTCAGTGTTGTCATTGCATTAGCTTATTTACTTGTTGGTGTCAATCCTTCTCTTTAATATCTGTTAACATAAATCTATTTGTTTGTTTTAACTGTGCAGTTTCGGCAGCAGAAGAAGAGGCACCAAAGGGGTATTGTGATTTCTCCTCTTCCATACCATTTATGTTACCATGTTTGTGTGATTTCTCCTCTTCAGATGGATTGGCCTTGGGAGTCTTCTGTGTTGAGAGGGCTGGTGGTCTAGAGGTCCAAGCTTCGGCCCCTGTCACTTTTGTGCCCAGGGGAGATGACAAAAGGTACCGTTGACCCCTTCAAAGCTTGAAATGACGACTTAGGAATGGAGCATCCTTCCTTCTTTTAGGGTACGCTAGAGCACTCTATTATTATTTTATTCTAGAGTTGTAAAGAAAGCCTATAAAAAGAGACCTCACATTCAATTGCAACTCCTGAGATCATTGTGGAAAAATCCCCTAGACTCTTGTTTTTGGGGCTGAAGATAAATCTGCATGTGTGAAGCTTGTTTCTGGAAATATTCAGGGCTTCTTTGCATACAAAGTCATCATCATTTCATTTCAGGATTTTTATTCTTGGCTGGGCATCATATGATACAGTTATAGTGGGTAATGTTAGCTGTTGAAGTGCTGAAAGAGAGCTCTATGGGCCTTCTTCCTAGCTGTTTATGATATCAGATTGCAGAAGTATCTATTCAGAGCTGGTTATTCAATAGAATGTTGTTCATTGTTGCTGCTTATGTCTTATATGATATAATAAATGAACTTGAATGATTGATAGTTGTGTTGGTGATTCATTCTGAACATCTATATTTGGTTGTAAAAGCAATTTCCAGATACCAGCAAGAATGGCTGTTTGATGTATGTTATCTGGTTTAATATCCTTGATAATCAACTTGCTATCTCATAAATAAGTTTGAAATCTACACTCTAAGGATAAGGTAGTGATCTACTTAAATTCACCATCACATGCCACATGCCCTCATTATATGAAAGGTGAACCATCAAAGACCCATATGAAGGATGCCAACATGTTGAATTATGCCTCCAAAGTTGGTAATTCGGAAAGCGTGAACTGCCCAATCCAGGTAGTGTGCATGTTCTGTCTTGCGTAAAGGCAACCCTTCCCTAAGTGCTAGTTCATCAATTTGGATGATCTGGAATCAAGGATAGAACAACTTCATAAAAAGACGAGATAAATGGATATGAAAAGAAAGTAAAAAAGTAATATAAGATATTGAATTAAACACAACCAATTGTGAAGACTTACTTGAATACCAGCTGCCTCAAGGTCTTCCACCTCTTCCTTGATTGCCAAAGCAATTTGCATGCATGTTTCAGACCTAAAATACAGTTTCTTAGTCGTTTCAGTTATACAAAGAAAGCAGAAAAATAATGGAAAAAATATGTAGACGATTTCTGCCCAACTAGCCACTGTTATTAAAAATTATTGTCATTACCTGGGCTGATCATTTCTTACAAAGGACCAATTCAAAATTGTGATAGGTCCAGTAAGCATTCCTTTCATGGGACGAGCAGTCAAGCTCTGGGAATGCTTTGACCAAAAGACAATGATAGGGTTGGGGCCATTGACTGTGAATGCAAATCCCTGAAGCTGCTCTCCAAAGTATTCCACCATGTCATTTCTCTGCAACATGTGATAGACAACTCATTAGACTTCTTTCACGACATGGAACGATCTTGAAAAGATATCAACTGTGGAGTACTTTACCTCAAGCTCTCCATGTACAAGGACATCAAGATCAAGCTCTTCTTGCAACTTGATCACTTTGGCAATTTCCTCTTGGATGGTTTTGATGTATTTTTTCTCTGAAATCCTATAGTGGCTAGTAGTGGCTTCACCTAACTGGAATAAACTGAGACAACGCGAGGTAAGGACTATCAAATGGTTAGCCATCCTCTATGACATTATATTCACCAGGTCCTAGTGAAGAATCATTGTAGACATTGTGGAAAAATCAGGCTTGTACTCCCTCTGCTGGATCCTTGCTAACCTGTTTCCCACGTTTCTGAATTTATGAAGTATTCAATTTCAAGCAACTTGTCTCTGCCCAATTCAGGACTCCATGGCAAAGCACCAGCTTCCTTAACATCAATATCTGATAGAGTGATCTATTAGCTTCATAGTGTGTCAATCTTATTTTATATTTTGCTTTGTAAATTTGAGAATAAACAGAGCAAGTCACGATGGTTATATATTTTTGGAGTTTTCTCTCTTTCTTGTTCTTCAGGGATAATCTTGATGTCTTATTTTAGCTACTACTGCTAACAGGACAGAACTTTGAGGAGTCAATAGTGATCCAAAAACTACCATGGTATCCACTGCCAATGGTCAAATTCACTTTGTGGTGGTGCCTCTAATGGCAACTGTAGCCTAGTGGACTAATTCGGATATACAGATACCATGAAATGTAAAGGATGAAATTCAATTAGCAGCTGTAAATCCCAATGGTGGACAAACAGTTACAATCATCTGTTTAAATCTGCCCTCTCTGAAATGGGAAATATAATTCCTTCTGCTTGAACTGAAAACCCACATCAGCTAAAATGAATTCTGTAAGAAAAATTTATACCTGTGAATGTTGTGTCTTTTTGTTCTGGTCTGTGATTGATTTATCAATGGGTGACTAACAATATACCTCTACTTTATCATTAAGTCAAAAAACTCTGCCAACAATCTTTAATCTCCACTAAAACTTAAAGCAGCTAAAATCGAGGCAGAGGTTTATTAAGAACACAATTGATTAACTGTTGGCTTCTACTGAGTGAGGAGCATACAAGCTCATGTAATGGCAGCTGGTGCTTCTATTGGCTGATAGAGGCACATTTAAACAACAGCTACTGCTTCTATTGGTGGATGGCTGCTCCTTTATCCAAATAAAATCTCTTCAGCATAGTCTCTGTCATAACAAGTCCTCCATGTACTTTATCTTCCAAGCAGATCTGAAATGATCTGCCTCATCATGGTGGCTTTGGCATGAAACTGCATGATGGCTAGTGTCTGTTGTACTGCTGTACAATTTGGTGGCTGACCTGCCAACTATTTTAAAATAATGGCAGCTTCATTCTTACTATGTCTCTCTCCAAAGACCGGTTGTCAAGGCAAATCGAACTAGATGCCAAGAATTTATGTACGGAAACAGTTGGTACGTTGGTGGCTCTTCAAATGGAAGTTTGACTGCCCTCTTCTCTTGCAATCGATTGCTTAAACTCAGCCACGAGGATCTCCTGGATTTGATACCATATTATGAAATGCACTAGATCCCACTCAATGAAAAAGCCCTAGATAGGGTTGAAGCACATAACTGAACATAAAGAAGAATAACTACAACAACACACTTTGATATTTATGAATAACCAGTGCTTTTATTACGATGGGGTTCACTTATCTTATCTAGAGCTCAAAATGTGAGATACTTGTCCAAACCCCTAGATGTGTTGGCCTTGACCTACGCATATATTTATTTCTAATGTAATATGTGCTTCACTTTCAAATGAATCCATCTTGATAATGCATTGGTGTGGCATATGGGATTGAGGAAAATGATGTAGATTTTCCTTTTGCAAAATGTTGAACCACGATAATCCCCCTGGCCTATTTTGTGATCATTCATGATTTCATTAAACCTTGTAACTAATCTAGGTTTTTTATAAAATAGTGCTGACATCTTTCGTCATGGCTCATCCCCATTACAACTTACCGACGGTTTACCACTTACCACTTACCGAGTATACCAGATTTTACCTACCAAGCTCGGCTAGAAATGTGAAGTAAAGAAGTGCTCTTTCCCTGGATCCTGGTAGCGTAGTCCCTGCCTATTAAGTGGAGAAGCAAAGGCTGATAGAATAAATAAAACAGTGTTCATTTGTAGAGGCTATAGAATAAATAAAACAGTGGTCATGAATGAACAGAATGGATAATGTAAGGATTGTCTTTGCCCCATTGAGCAGAATAAATTGCTCGGTGTGGATAATGGTTAGCACCAACTTTGTGTCCTTAAATAGAAGATATTGCTCAACATATATGTATTTGCTAATATTCAAATAGAAACTGGGGATTACAAAGCTTTTAGACAGTTGGAAAAGAGCAATATCGATCATTAGTCTTTGCGATGATGATTGTATTGAAGCCTGAGATTAATGCTGTAGATTACGATGACATAGAAAATGAATGCTTATACTTCTGGACTTGATAGATATTATAGAGTGAAATACTAATGGCCAGGCATATGTCGTAAAAATTTGCAGCTGGATAAAGATGATTAATTAACCATTAGGTATGGTGAATGGACCGTCATTTAGATGAAACTAAAGAATACCATGATTTCACATAAAAATAAGTGTGATTAGAATAAACTCTATCATCTTTAATGATGGATATTACTGCTATTACAATTTCTAATATTTAACTGCTGCTCAAT
>LPNX010747051.1:0-16884 GCA_001517045.1 Pseudotsuga menziesii | reverse complement strand
GGCTTTTTAGTGGGATTTTTAGGGAAATATGGTAGGCAAATGGACAAATGAGCCATGAAATGGGGTAGATGAGGTAGTTAACCATTTTTGGGTGTTAACAGCTGCAGACACTATTGTGGTTGTGGTTGGGGCTACGGCTGCGATTGCTATTTGGGTGCAGTGATGCTTGATGAGACCATGCACAAGTCTGCAGTTTGCTTTTGTGTTGGTGGTGGTGACACCAACGGGAAAGGAGCCGTCATGGTGGGATCGGTAAACAACCCAGATCCCACATTCAATGGTGGGGAGGCTGGTGTGTTTTCAACCATAGTGTTGGTTACAAGGATGATGTTAGCGTGTACGGTCGCCCCTTGCAGCTCAATAGTGGTGATAGTAGGGATAACGTTGGAAGGCACTGTTAACCCTTGCAGATCGTGGTAGGTGAGCTGGTCAACTGTCACAATCTTCCCTTCGTGGGGGAACATCATGAGGTAGAAGATAGTTGACGTGACGGATCACATGGTGTACATGTAACTCCTCCCAAGGAGGAGGTTGTAGTCCAGTTGAGTGTTGACGACTTCGATGTCAATCAGGACTGTCTTCTCGGCTAATGTGATTGGGACATGGGGGAGGATTACTTGGGCTTTAGTGGGGTGTGCATCATAAGCCTGCAGAGTCATGGAGGATGGTTGCAGAATTGGTGATCCAAGCTTCTGCCCCCTCATATGACGCACGTGGATGCCCCCTCATCCCCTATGCATCGATGCACAATCAAGTTCTGGATGGACACCGGGATTTGGAAGGAGATAGTGGAGGGCATGTGCGGCTCTTCGTTCTCTGTGTCAAATGTGATTAGCTCAGAATCGAAGGGGTCCACTACCCCTAGAGCGGCTAGTAAGGATTTTCGCTATGTTGGGCACATTTTAAGTACCTCAAGAGCGAACATGGCGGTTGGCGTTTGGGCGAAATCATCCACACCGATATAGCTGACTGCAGCTCTAGCTGTGGCATTATTGGCAATTTTGCATATGGGGGGGCGTGGGAACGGGGCTAACTGGAGAGGTAGGTTGGTTGTCTTAGATTTCGATGCTGCTGACAAGTCAACAGGTTCAGTGGTGGTAACGTACTAATTTCGTCTAGTCTGTAAGTTGACCTCTTCAGTAGTCATGGTCATCAGGTGGTGAACACCTATTTCAGCCATGGGTGGTGCCCCTGGAGCGTTAGGATTGGCCTAGGGAGGGGGAGTAGTTGCCACCAATCCTTAGACTGGTAGTGGGTTTTGAAGCACCATGGAAGGAGGTCCTTGTGGTGCCTGGTTAGGTTGGGCTTGAGTGGGGGCATTGGCGGCCTGTTGGGCCTCATTTTGAATGGCCTACTTAGCACAAGCCATGAGGGGACACTCAAATGTGTAATGCCAATAAACATCACAGAGTGTACAAGGTTGGTTTGTGCGCAACGGAGCATTGCGTCTTGGTGGATTTTGTCGTTGGGGGTTTTGGGCAGGCCGGTTAGCCGCGACATTATTGGGAGGGTTTGGTTGCTGAATGACTCCCTATAGTTGGTTATTGCCTTAGTTTCAGGGCCGGTTGTTTCTAGCTTTCCCTTGTTGATTGTTGGGGGCAGGATGGTTGGGACAGTTTTGTTGTGTGAACACTTGTCCCAATGGAGCGGGTGGAGCAGGGGCGGGGGCTTGAACTTGTTGCACTGGTGGTGCATAGTATATTTGTGGGGGTGGTGGTGCCATGAATGTGGGAATTTTCCCCACATACTATTTTGTTGGCCAAGCCATGGCCTGAGCCTGCTGTGGTGGTACAAGTTGTGCATAAGAGGTTGTTGCTCCAGACTGGTACATCATTCTAGCATAGTCCAGAGCTTGGTTTTGGTAAGCAACATTAGCAGTGCTACTTGGTTACGATGCAATGATAGGTAGTGTCGGTTAAGGTTGTGGTTGTTGGGAGACTGACCCTATGATGCCGTCCGCTACCTGGGATGCCCCCAGTGCGTCGCGGTAAGAGGTACTTGGACGGGGAGCATCTGGAATGATAGTGTACAAGTATGTAGACTAGGCATAAATGAGATCAAATTGTTAGGCCTTAAGTATGGCCTCTTCTTTAGATTGGGGATGTTTCGATGTGACATCCTTTACAATGGGTGGGAGCAAAGTCTTAAGGAACCAATCCAAGAAGATGCTGTCGTCTAGTTGGATCTTGCATAAGCTACAGCGTCGCCGCCACTCATGGATATGATTAGTGATGTGAGTGGCTGTGTTTTGGCGATAGGATAGCAGGATCTCCACCCCCTCGTCATATCTGACAGGGAGTTGGAAATACTGTAGGAACATGAAGGCTAGGGAGTTGAAATAGGGGTACTTGGCTTGTGGCAGCTCAATGTACCATTTGGCTGCGGCACTTGTAAGGGCACGTTGGAACAACCTCAGCTTGATGGAGTCATCTATGATGCTATTGGATGAGCACCATAGATGGAATTTCATTATATGATTTTGGGGACATTCCCCGACTTTGCCTTCAAACTTTGGGATGTCTGATGGCAGCTTAGTTGGCATGGGTGCCTAGAAATCTTGGTGGCGGATGGGGTCATTCATTAATCTAGCCAATTCAGGCAAGTTTAGACGAGCCATGAAGGGCAGATTTGACCCCAAGTTTATGTGGGATGGGGCTGCAATGGGAGTGGGGTTTGCAGGTGCATAATGAATCTGCATGGTTGGGGGTGCTTATGGTGGCACCATGGAGGATGGGTCGATGCCCCAAAGTGTTGTGGGTGGGATGGTATGGGTAGTGGGGGCATTTCCCCCATGTATTGTAGTAGGGGCAATGTAGGTGGACGGTGCACTGCCCCCCTATGTGGCAGGAGGGGCAGTGTGTGTGGAGGGGGCACTTCCCCCGTGTGTTACCATTGGGCCAACTTGGCTGGTCACTATGGGTGGCGGAAATTGGATAATGGTAGCTTGCATGACTATGCTTGGACCACTTGCCAAGTTGTGGGTGACTGGTTGTGATGTGGACATGGGTCCACTTGCTAAGGTTAGGCTGGAAAATGGATCCGGGTTTGCACTAGCCATGGGGCTTGATGGTGTGGTGTGGAGGTCTGGTTCAGACTGATATGGGTCTAAATCAGAATCAGAGGATGTGTGGCCCTATGATGGTGTGGGATATCACTGAGAGCGGCTTCGACGGTGCCGATCAAGTGTTCTAAATGGTGGTAGTTTGCCTCTTAGGCGTGAGGAAGATCGTGGAGGATCAATTGTGTTCGCTTTTGTGTATGAAACTGGTGGGTATGAGATTTGGACCCCAGTTTCAATGGCTTCCTATTGGCTGAAGGTGGTCTCTCAGCCACCAAGACTGCCAAAAGACAGTGCTTGGCTTGTTCCTCATGGGTGCTTCTACTTAATCAGAAGGGGTCCTTGCCCATTTTGCTTGGTAATTCCTCTCGACGGCCAGCTACTTTGGGGTTCCTATGGTACTCCTCACAATGAGTTTCTGGGAAAATCCCAAGTACTTCCCACAATTGAAGTAGTCAGGGACTTATGTCCTCAAAGACTGCAAAATTGATTGAACTTAGTGTAAATTTGGTAAATTTTAAGGCTTACTCAGTGTCATGAACTGAGTTGGGTTAATTATTTGGTATGGTGTGTTGGTTTGCTTGTTTGTTTTGGTATTTTCTTTGCAATATGGTTTATGAATTTATGGTAGAGTTTATATCATGGTTTTGTATGCAAACATAAATAGAAATTTGTAAGCAAGTATGGTGATTAACCTTGAATTGTTGGCCTAACTAAATGTATACCTCTCAGTGATATTCTTCTTCAACCAAGAGAAGGTGTTGGGCTCTCAACACAATGGGACTAGGCCCATCTATAAATCCTCAGGTCACCTCCCAAGTGCTAGGTTGGTCAATAGGGAGGACGCTTAGCGCCATGAGAATCCCTCCTTCTCTACCCCCTCTACCTTACAGGTCACCTGGTTTTAGTGGTTTGGGAAAAATACCATGGAGTGCCTAGATCTATACAAGCTTACCCTTCGTCGTATCCCAGAATAGCCCGGAGGGTGAGGATTAGGTAGAGGAGGAAGGGGTCAGCAAGATGGTTATTTTTAAGTTACTTTTAGTTAGATTAGTTCATTTTATTAAGCCTTAATGATTGATTTAGCATATAAACATTGCTCATGGATTGATTTGAAAAAATTAAAAACTGGAATTAAAAGAGACCTGCAATGGTGGACAGAGGCGGCTGGGCCGCACTAACAGTCCTTTGAAACTAAAAATTACTGTGAATTAAAGTTAAAAACAACTTCTGTGTGATAGGCCGCACATTTCTGACCAAATCCAGTGAGGGGGCCGCAAGATTTTTCCAAAAATTAGTGAGGGGGTCACACAGAATGCGAAAACTGCCGCAACCTGAGCTTCTGGGATGAATTCACACCTGTCTGAGGATTAAGTGCACCCTAGGCACACCTGTTGGCCAATTAAGAGCACCCCAGTCTCACCTTTTCCCCCTATAAGAGCGCCCTGCTCCGGAAAGGGTTTTTTTGGTGATGCAGGGTCAGATCTGGCTGACAGTAACTGGTATTGGGGTCAGTATGACTCATCTTGACCTAGCAGAGGCTTCGAAACTGACTAAAATAGGAAATAAAGTATATTTAAACAGATCTAACCTAAGATTTCTAAAAACTAGGGTAAAATGGAAAAAACTTTGAAAACTTGAAATTTTTGGCCCAGGGATCCTGTGGGATCGACCCAGCGGAGTTGCCAAAGCTGTAGTGAGAATTTCTCCTCACTACAGGGGTAGGAATGGCTCCCTTGTGTCTATAGGGCACAAGGGTAGGTTCCTACCCTTTGAAAACAGTAAAAAATGAAAGGAAAATATGACATAAATAGAGCAACGAATTTAAACTAAGCTAATCTAAATAAGAATAAGCAAATGGCAGCTACTGTAAACTAGATATAAGAGCTAATAATAGGAAATAAATGGAGAGATGAAGCCCTTGTGAAACCCTCTGCAGAAAACTGGTTAGGGTTCCACCTCCTTGAAACCTGTAAACAATCTAAGCTACTACAATGGCAAACCTGCAAACAATGTCAATGAAAAACCTGCAAATAGAAATGAGGGTTAGAAAACAAAACAAATAAACAACCATGAAAATAAATTATACCTCACTTAGGTGGAAATGGGCCATCATGCCCTAGTTCATGGGAGCATCTCTCTCTTGGTTGGGAAGTAATGGCTTGATGAGATGGAGATGGAGGAGAGGGAGAGTGGGTGGTTTGAGAGCAAGAGGTCTCAAAGCATCCATGGGCAGCATAACAATAGGCAAGTGAGGAGTGTTTTTAGAGTGACCCCCCACCATCCTTTTATAGTTTTTCCAAGGGATTTTAGGGTTTTAAACCCTTGGTCAGGGCTTTAGCCCCTTTTTTGGGCCTTTATCCCCTTCCGCCCTAACTTTAGCCCCTTTTAGGGTTTTATCCCCTTTTTGAGGGCTTTAGCTCCTAGGGGGCTATTTTGGGCTCTTTTTTGGGGTTTTTATCCCTTTTCTTCATCCTTGGGATCTTTTGGAGGTGTGGGGGTCAAATGGAAGGTCTTATGGAGTGAAACGAGTGTTTTGACATGGTGTCCTTGGGTGATGCAGGCCATTGAGATAGATGTGGGGGATTTTTGGGTTAACACTCCTATTGATCAAGGGTTAAATTCCCCGCAGTTTTGGGGCACTAGGGTTATTAGAGTCTCCTAGAGAAGTTGATCCTAGTAGGTTATTGTCAAGTTAGGAATTAGTATAAATAGAGAGTGAGCCTCTTTATTTATCATACACTCACTCACACTCAGTTGTAGCACATAACTGAGGAAGAAGAAGACACTAGGGCTAGGAAGAAAGAGGCTATTGCTGTTGGGAGATCATCTTATTGTTTTGGGGTTTTATTTTTGGTGCTGATTCTATCTCTGAGGAAGTTGCGGGGTTTTCTCCATTTATGGTTTCCCCAAGGAAAAACACTGTGTTCATTGTCTCTTGTGTTTGATTCCTGTGCTCGTTATTCTCTCAGTTAAAAGATCCTAATATAATGCTAGCTTAATGTTAAAAATCTAACATGGTATCAGAGCTAACCTGAGAACAAGACACTGTGTAGCTGTGGGAACTAGCGATTCTACTTTTTGTATCTCTATCCATATATTTTCTGCAAAATAAGGTTGGGATGACTCTCCTCCCTAGGGTGCATCTTTCTATTGAAGCAAAATCCAATTCTGAGCTTTTTCAGTTTTGGACCCGACATTGCTGCCGAAAATTAGGGCTTTCCACAGAAGTGGAATTTTTCAGTGAGCCCAGGCCTGTATTGATCTCGTCCTCAAAATCAAATTTTAGAGATCAAGATCAAATAATTTGGTTGGATAGAACTCCAGAAAATCCAAACCCTAATCTGCTCTTGAACTGGCACTGCAGAATTTCAGCTCCAAATCTAGATCCGACATCTTGACTTGGTAAGATCTAAATATTTTGTATTTCTATTTGAGGTTCTCAGTTAAGATGTCTCATCATACCAACCTTGATAAAAATCTTGAGGGAGATGATAACTTCTGAGTCTAGAAGTATAGGATCTCCCTTGTCCTGGAAGAAAATGAGTTGGACTCCTACACCAATGAGGAGGTTCTAGTTCCAGAGGGAGATGAGGCTAAGGAATTACACAAGAAGAAGTTGGTTATGGCAAAGAATATTATTGCTGATTCAATCAAGGATCACCTCATACCACAAGTGTCCTCCTTAAAGACACCTAAAGTATGTTTGATGCCCTAACCAAACTGTTTGAAGGAAAGAACATAAATAGGAAAATGACTTTAAGGAACTAGTTGAAGAATGTGAAGATTCAAAATGTAGAGACCATCCAGTCTTACTTCACAAGAGTCTCTCAGATCAAGGAATAGTTGGAAGCAGTAGATGAAGAAGTGGAAAATGAAGAGATTGTAATGACCACATTGAATGGTCTCCCTAGGACATGGGACTCTTTCATTCAAGGGATCTGTGCCAGAAAGAAGTTATACAAGTTCAACAGACTTTGGCAAGAATGCTCACAAGAAGAAGCTTAGATAGCAGCTCAAGAAGAAAAGATGGGAAGTGAAGATCAGGCTCTCACAGTTAAATCCAAGAAACCTAGAAGGGACCATCATCATCATCATTCTAAGGGTAAGCACTCTTCCTATAATAAATCTCAACTCATATGTTATACTTGTGATGAAATAGGTCACTTTTCTAGAGATTGTCCTAGAAACAAAAGAAACTCTCAAAAGAAGAAAAAAATAAGAGGAGACATCATGCTCATGCTGCAAAAGATGATGAACCTTCCTCAAAGAGAAACAAGCAATAAAGTGGTGATTCTTCAAGTGATGAAGAATATGTTTTGATTTCCACTCTCACGGGAAACATCACACATGGAAGCAATGATTGGCTTATAGACATTGGGGCTTCCAAAGATATGATAGGATTCAAAGAGTCTTTTGTGAGACTGTCAGAACATGAATCACCTCACAAGGTGAAGCTCGGAGATGACTACCGGTATCCAATAAAAGGTAGTGGGGAATCCTCCTATAAGCTAGACTCTGGAAAGTACATGAACATGAAGGATGTACTGTTTGTACCGGGACTCAAGAAGAACCTCCTCTCCATATCTGCATTAGATGCAAAAGGCATGAGGGTTGCATTTGTAGATGGCCAAGTTCTCATGTGGCCAAAAGGAAAGATATTCAATGATGAAGTAGTGATTGGGGAACAAGAGGGAGGTCTATACAAATTGAAGGGCCATTCAGAACAAGCCTTGATCCATGACATAGTAGAGCCAAATGAACTTTGGCATAGAAGGCTTGCACATGTGCATTACAGAGCACTACCACTTGTAAGAAAAGTTGTTGAAGGTCTTCCAGAAATTCAAGCAAAACATGATGGAGTCTGCAAAGGATGTGCGAAAGGAAAGAATACACGAAGTCATTTCCAAGTAGTGAGAGAAAGGAAAAAGGAATCTTGGAAATCATCCACTCCAATGTATGCAGGCCAATGTCATCAAGTTCACTAAGCGGGTATGTATACTATGTTTCTTTCATTGATGACTTTTCTAGGAAGACATGGATTTACTTCATGAAGAACAAAGATGAAGTTTTCAGCAAGTTCAAGGAATTCAAATCCCTGATTGAGAATCACACTGACCTTTCGATCAGATAATGGCATAAAATTCACATCAAATGAATTCAAAGAGTTATGCAAAGACTCAGGGATTAAGAGGGATTTGTCCACTCCATATAATCCACAACAAAATGGGATTGCAGAAAGGAAAAATAGAACTATCATGGAAGCTACAAGAGCTATGCTTCATGATCAAGATCTTCCCATGGATTTATGGGAAGAAGCTGCCAAAACAATGGTGTATGTATAGAAATGTACTCCACACAGAGTACTCGAGAACAAGACACCTGAAGAAGTCTTTTCCAGGAAGAAACCAGAAGTCAACCATCTCAGAATATTTAGCTATCTAGTGTACATACACATTCCAAAAGAGAAGAGGACAAAATTAGATCCTTCAAGAAATAAGGGTATATTTGTGGGATACTCTGAAAGCTCAAAGGCTTATAGAATATACTTCTCAAAATTCAATAATATTGAAATTAGCAGGGATGTGACATTTGATGAAGACTCAGCTTACAACAAATCCAAAAAGAGACATGCTGAAGAACCTGAAGAAGCAAAAGCACCTAGAATTCATGATACAACCATCAACAAAGAAACTCAAGAAGAAGATTGAGAATTTGAACAACCTCAAGAACATGTATATCTATAGAAGGAGCAAGTCGACATAAATCGACTTAAAGGAAGACCGACTTAGTCGATCTATTGGTAACCTTATGTGATCTGTGAGATTACAACAAGATCCACCTCAGGAGAAGAATCCTCATAAGAGGAAACCTGCTTGGGTATGAGAAGCTATCTAAGGTGCATAAATATATGGGGCTCCAGAAGAGAATCACAGAGAAAGAAAGAGGACCAGATCATGCTCCGGGTAAGTAGCATTATTATGTGAGTTTATCGATAAAAAACATTCCAATTATGAAGAAGCGGAAGAACGGAAAGAATGGAAGGATGCTATGATAAAAGAGTATCAATAAATCATGAAGAATGATGTTTGGGATGTTTTCCCAAGACCATAAAGGAAGTCTGTTGTAACTTCAAAATGGATCTACAAGATCAAGCTTGATGCAGATCAAGCTTGCTGCAGACGGTAGCATAGAAAAATATAAAGCAATATTTGTTGCTCGTGGTTTCTCCAAGAAAGAAGGAATAGATTATGAAGAAAATTTTGCACCTGTAGCTAGATAAAATTCCATCAGATCAGTACATGCTCTGGCTGCAGTGATGAAATGGAAGATACACCAGATGGATGTCAAGACTGCCTTCTTGAATGGTGTAGTGGAAGAGGAAGTGTATGTGGAGTAGCCACTCGGTTTTGAGACACATGAAAGGGAATCTTATTTATGTAGATTGAATAAATCCCTGTACGGTTTTAAATAGGCACCGAGGACATGGTACGATAGATTGACAGCTTTCTATCCAGTTTGGGCTTTACCAAGAGTAAAGCAGATTCCAACCTTTACTACAAGGTTGAAGATGGCAACCCAGTGATGCTCCTAATGTATGTAGATGATATGTTTGTAACAGGTATGGATGGGTTGATTGCTGATGCGAAGAGGAATCTTGATGCCGAGTTCAAAATGAAGGACTTAAGTATGATGCATTATTTTCTAGGCATGGAGGTGTGGCAGAATGCAGATGGAATTTCCCTAGGACAAAGGAAATATACGGTAGAGATCCTGTGTTAGATTTTTATCATTCAAGCTAGCATTATGATCCTAGGATCTTTAACTGAGAGAATAACATGCACAACAATAAACACAAGAGACAAGAGACACAAAGAATTTTCCTCTGGGAAACCATAAAGGAGAAAACCCCGCAACTTCCTCAGAGATAGAATCAGCACCAAAAGTAAAACCCAAAAACATAAAGATGATCTCCTGACAGTAGTAGTCTCTCTCTCTGATCCCAACAACTTCTCTCTCACTCATGCAGCCCAATGAGATAGTGTGTGTGTGATAAATAGAGAGGATCACTCTCTATTTATATTCTTTCATTCACTTGAAACCCACTCCAACATGTCACCCTCACTTAACAATTAATTACTAGAGCCGACATCTCTAGGAGTGTCTAATACCCTAGTACCCCACAACTTGTGTGGACTTTTTCTCCTCCGACCAAAAAGGAGGGTTATCCTTAACACAAGGGTGGGGAATATTGCCCTAACTTAAAATGACTCACCTAGGGTCTAATTATCTAAGATAGTCTAATAACCCTAGGGCCCCACAACTGCGGGGACTTTAACCCTTAACCAATAGGAGGGTTACCCACAATGACTTGACATGACTTGTTTACATTATAGAACCTCCTGATAGGAACATCGAGGCATGAAATGACTCAAATACATTACAGACACATCCTGGAATAAACATCGGGGTACATAATATATATAGATGAATACATTCTGAAGTTATAGATACATCAACACTCCCTCTTAACTAGGAAGGTATTCTCTTGACACAATTTATCAGCACAAGTATTCTTCTCTATATCATCTTGATCATCATCGATTCCTTGTCATCTTCAAGTCATCTTCATCATCGGATTTGGTCATCACTCGATCTGGATCTATATCATCACTGGATCAGGATCATCATCACTGTATCTAGATCATCACTGGATCTGGTTCGTCATCACTGGATCTAGATCATCACTCGATCTAGATCATCACTCGATCTGGATCATCACTTGATCTGGATCATCATCATTGGATCTAGATCATCACTTGATCTGGATCATCATCACTGTTGGATCATCATCACGAGTGCTATCTCATGATTCTTCTCGTCATAGGAAGTTCTATAGAGCCATCCATTTTTCATGCTGGTTGTAGGCCTAGCCTCCATGTAGGTCTTTTCCAGCACTTATATCTGACCCTAAGTCAAAATAGCCCACCCAGCACTTATATCTAATCATGTAGGAACCAATCCTATAATCATATCAGAAAGGCATGCCCATCACTCACATCTAACCATGTGGGAACACATCCCACAACCTTGTCAGAAAGGCCCATTACTCACATTTGACAACCAATGTTAGGAAGGATCAACACTTACATTCGGCCATGTGAGGAACCAATCCTCCATGCTGAAAGGGCTCTGCACTTACATCTGACAACCAATGTCAGAAAGGCTCCACACTTACATTTGACAACCAATGTCAGAAAGGCTCAACACTTACATTTGACCATGCGAGGAACCAATCCTCCATGCTGAAAGCGATTTGCACTTACATCTGATCACTGTAGGAACCAATCCTACAATTGACTCAGAATGGCTCTGCACTCACATCTGATCATGGAGGAACCAATCCTATAGTCACATCAGAATGGACATCAGTCCTAGATTGAGCTTTCCTGGTAACTGACCAGGTGCCTCCATTCCAAGAATGGTATTCAGCGCTTATATCTGATCATGTAGGAACCAATCCTATAGTCACATCAGAATGGCTCAGCACTCACATCTGACATGGAAGGAACCAATCCTCTCACCATGACAGAATGGATCAACCCTTACATCTAACCATGGAAGGAACCAATCCTCTCACCATGCCAGAATGGCTCACAGACTCATCACTTCCCCTTGGAAGGAACCTCGATCTGGAGAACACCAAGCTTCTCCCATAAATATATGATCATGCAACTATTTTAGCCAATACAACATTCATCCATATCTCAAGGGAACTTTTCTAGATGCCTTCCGTCTCCACCAAGACAACATTGAGATTGTGCACTATTCCAATATGTCAGCAAAGTGGCTTCATTCTAGATAAGTAGTAATGGAGAGTTGTATAGCACCATGAGCTACTTACCCATCACATGCATATTAGTAGTATACTATCGTTAATGCAAACATTCTATCATGCATAATACATCAACTGAATATAAACAAATGCATAACAAAACAATATCATAAAATGACAATTGAATTCTTATCTTTATTAGTTTCGTGGGTAGACCCCTTCTTGAGCCTTCAGCTTTATCATCTTCCTCATTCATAATAGCATCATTTCTTATCCAAATGCTAAGATGGATAAGAGGTTCTTTAAGATCTGAGTCCTTCGTATTCCTCATCGCTTGAGGGATCTTCTTTGGATGGCGAGATCTTGATCTTCAGTTGCTCCCATATTCTCTTCTCTTATTATGAGTCGAGCTTCTTGTTGTTGTGTGTTCTCTTCCAGAGCTACTGGAAGTAATCACTTCCTTTTAGCACACATTCCTTGAATGAGTTAATCCCATTATCCTGGGAGGTCATTCAAGGTTATCACAACTTCTGCATTCTCCACTTCTTCTTCTACCGCTTCAAGTTGTTCTTTGATTTGAGAGACCCTCGTAAGGTATGACTATATGGTCTTTGTATTCTGGATCTTCACATTCTTCAACTGATTTCTTAAGGTCATATTTTGATTTATGTTCTTCCTTTCAAATAGCTTGGTCAAGGAATCAAACATCTTCAGTGTCTTTAGGGAAGATACTTGTGATACAAGTTGATCTGTGATTGAATCAACAATTATCTTCTTGGCCTTGACCAAGTTCTTCTTATGTAAGGCTTTGAGCCTTATCTCCCTCTTGAAATGGAACCTCTCTACTCACGTAGGTGTCCTATTCATTTTCTTCAGAGAGATCATATACTTCCATGCTTGGAAGTTGTCAACTTCACCAAGCTTATCATCAATCTGATGTGACAGATCACTTTGAAATGAGAACCTCAAATGAAAATAGCAAAGTATTAGATCTTAGCGATTTGAGGTGTCCATCCTCGCTCCAGAGCTGGTTGATCTAGGGTTTGTCAGAGAAACCCTAATTTTCAAAACTTGGAATAATTCAAATCTGATTGGATAGAAAGATATATCTCTTCAAGGCAAGATGTACAATGCACTCCTTTTCTGAAAACAGTGGAGGGAAGCTCCTGAAACAGGAAGCCCTAGTTTTCCAATGTTTTTTGTAGAAATGCCTTTTACTATTTCTATAGTATCTTCAAAATTACTACTCCTCTTTATTTGAAACATTGCACTAAGGTATCCGCGCCTGTCCCTATTCTAACAACATAGGTTTCATCAGAATTGGTTTTACCAATTGGGACTTATGATCATTTTACCAAGGTGACCTGTTATAAGACTGTTTCGAACAGAGAAGTTGTATGGAATGCCATGTGTCACTGTTTCAGCTTCTAGATTGGAAACTTGGAACAAATAAATTAAAGTCCATACCCTTTCTAGAACATCTTCAGAAATTTCATTTTGACCTTTGTAGCCCAATATATAGCAATTCTCCCCAGGTTTCCTGTTTAGGGATGAATCCTGGAAGAGGCTAGAACCCTAACTTGGAGGAATCATATCTCCCATAATATAGTGAATATGAGGCTGAAGTCTGGAAACAGTGTAAATCAGGAGTTTATCTTCGGCCTATGAAATTTTCAGCTCCTAAGCCTTCTCCAATCCCAAGAGATAACGAATGTACCAAAAATTATCAGTTTTAGTATTTAGGGTTTTTCTAGCTCGAGGTCAAACTAGGGTTTGACTTTCCCAGAGTTTCACCCAACCAAAAATATTTAACTAGGTCTCTAACATTTGATTGTGATGAGGAGAGAAATCCTATGCTGGGATCACTCAAAAATTCCTCTTTTGTAGAAAGCCCTAATTTCCCGCACCAAAAACTTAAAATGATCAGAATTGAATTCTGCTTCGATAGAAAGATGTGCCCTTGATTGGAGAGTCATCCTATCATACTTTTGCTAATGGATTGTGGAGAGAGACCCAAAAATTAAAAATCCCTAGCTACTATAGCTACACAATGTATTCTTCTCAGGTTAGCTCTGATACCATGTTATATTTTTATCATTCAAGCTAGCATTATGATCTTAGGATCTTTAACTAAGAGAATAACATGCACAACAATAAACAAAAGAGACAAGAGACACAAAGAATTTTCCTCGGGGAACCATAAAGGAGAAAAATCCCACAACTTCCTCAGAGATAGAATCAACACCAAAAGTAAAACCCAAAAACATAAAGATGATCTCTCGACATCAGTAGTCTCTCTCTCTGTTCCCAACAACTTCTCTCTCCCTCATGCACCCCAATGAGTGAGTGTGTGTGTGATAAATAGAGAGGATCACTCTATATTTATATTCTTTCATTCAC
This sequence comes from Pseudotsuga menziesii, assembly GCA_001517045.1. NCBI lineage: Eukaryota > Viridiplantae > Streptophyta > Pinopsida > Pinales > Pinaceae > Pseudotsuga > Pseudotsuga menziesii. The sequence continues at coordinate 2,590 of LPNX010747051.1, read as the reverse complement.
TTGAAACCCACTCCAACATGTCGGCCTCACTTAATAATTACTTACTAGAGCCGACATCTCTAGGAGTGTCTAATAACCCTAGTGCCCTACAACTTGTGGGGACTTTTCCTCCTCCGACCAACAAGGAGGGTTATCCTTAACACAACGGTGGGGACTATTGACCCAACTTACAATGACTCACCTAGGGTCTACTTCTGTAGGATAGTAACCCTAGGGCCCCACAACTGCAGGGAATTTAACCCTTGACCAATAGGAGGGTTACCCACAATGACTTGACATCACTTGTTTACATTATAGAACCTCCTGATAGGAACATCGGGGCATGGCATGACTCAAATACATTACAGAAAAATTCCAGAATAAACATCGGGTTACAATACATAAGATATATGGATGAATACATTCCGAAGTTATAAATACATCAACACTCCCTCTTAACTTTGAAGGTATTCTCTCAACACAATTTATCAGCACAAGTCTTCTTCTCTGTATCATCTAGATCATCATCGAGTCCTCGTCATCTTCAATTCATCTTCATCATCGGATCTGGATCATCGTCACTAGATCTAGATCATCACTGGATCTAGATCATCATCACTGGATCTGGATCATCATTGGATCTGGATCATCATCACTGGATCTGGATCATCACTGGATCTGGATCATCACTGGATTTGGATCATCATCACTGGATCTATATCATCACCTGATCTAGATCATCATCACTGCTGGATCATCATCACAAGTGCTATCTCATGATTCTTCTTGTCACAGGAAGTTCTACAGAACCATCCCTTTTTCATGCTGGTTGTAGGCCGAGCCTCCATGTAGGTATTTTCTAGTAGTTATATCTAACCCTAAGTAGGAATGGCCCACCTACCACTTATATCTGATCATGTAGGAACCAATCCTATAATCATATGAAAAAGGCATGCCCATCACTCACATTTGACCATGTGGGAACACATCCCACAACCCTGTCAGAAAGGCCCATTACCGTACATCTGACAATCAATGTCAGAAAGGATCAACACTTACATTTGGCCATGCGACGAACCAATCCTCCATGCCTAAATGGCTCTGCACTTACATCTGACAACCAATGTCAGAAAGGCTCTGCACTTACATCTAACAACTAATGTCGGAAAGGATCAACACTTACATTTGACCATGCGAGGAACCAATCCACCATGCCGAAAGGGGTCTGCACTTACATTTGATCACTATAGGAACCAATCCTACAATCAGCTCAGAATGGCTCTGCACTCACATCTGATCATCCAGAAATCAATCCTACAGTCACATCAAAATGGCCCTCAGTCCCAGATTTATCTTTCTTGGTAACTGACCAGGTGCCTCCATTCCAAGAATGGCATTCATCGCTTATATCTGATCATGTAGGAACCAATCCTATAGTCACATCAGAATGGCTCAGCACTCACATCTGACATGGAAGGAACCAATCCTCTCACCATGACAGAATGGATGAACCCTTACATCTGACCATGGAAGGAACCAATCCTCTCACCATGTCAGAATGGCTCACGGACTCATCACTTCCCCTTGTAAGGAACCTCAATCTGGAGAACACCAAGCTTCTCTCTGAAGTACTCAAAATTCACTCTGGCCAATGGCTTCATCAACACATCAGCTATCTGTTCGTTCGTCGCAACATACTGGAGCTTCACTGCTCCTCTCTGCACCATATCCCTGATATAGTGATACTTGATCTCGATATGCTTTGACTTGTCATGGAACACCGATTTGTCCGACAACTTCACACAATTCTTGTTGTCGCAATGTATACAAGTAGCATCCATTTGGATACCAAATAAATCAGACAGTAGCTTCCTCAGCCATACTGCCTCACAACTAGATGAACAAGTTGTGTTGTAATCTCACAGATCACATAAGGTTACCAATAATACATACCAAAATACACAGAATATTCACAGATACAAGAGACAAGAACTGATAGGATAAACAGATTATATTATTCTCAATAGATCATACAAAGCCAAGAATTGAACTACGTTCTTGAGTGGCTAAACAGCCTAATATACAGGTTACAAAACAGTTACAATCATAACTACTTGTCGGTTCACCGAACCGACACGACTATTAGTTAACAGACTAACTACTGTGTTCACTCAGCCGACCGACGTAGTCGGTCTCTCGGCTTAGTCGGCTGATCGACTAAGTCGGTCTTCGTTCAAGTCGACTTATGTCGACTTGCTCCTTCTACATCTTCCCCACAAACAAAACATTTCTTCGTCCCGAAGAAAAGGGGAGGTAAAAAAATATGAGATTAGAAGTAGAAAAAATAGTCTGTAACAGGAGACTGCTACTGAGGTGGGCTGTGCAGGCGAATAGTTGGTCTCTTCTGTACACAGAATTCGACGATTGTTGGTGCTGTGATGGAAAGCTGATGTTGAAAGTCTGTCCAGGTCTGCAAGGCTTTCTGAATGTCGATAGTAAGAGTAGTAATATTTGATAGTACCGACATTTTCTCTGCCATAGCCATCTCTGCAATATTTTCCATGTTGGGTCCCAGCAGCTGATTGTGTTCTTCCGCGGTCTCAAGGAGTCT
>LPNX010747044.1:8368-48898 GCA_001517045.1 Pseudotsuga menziesii | reverse complement strand
AAGAGTTTGCTATTTTTAGCAATTTGTAATTTTTGTAAAAAACAATTTTTGACTTTACCCTCCTTGGTAATTCGATGGGAGCAGTTAGAGAGTAAAACCTAACTGATTTTGCGATGATGTCTATTTAGAAGAGTTAGGAAGTCATTGTAAAGGTTGGAATTTTCTGGGAGCATGAGGAGGTCTGTTAGCTACTATACTGTCAGGCTTATTCAAAGATAAGTGTTGTAACTCTCTTGTACATTTACTGATGAAACTATGGATATATGACTCTTTACCCTACTTTTTGTCTGTGTTGGCTTTATTGTGAGCTTGTTTAGCTTCTTAATTGACAATTTCAGTGCTGGTTAATGTGTGTTTTCTAGCAGTGCTTGTCCATTATGTGTAAACTTCAATACAGGTTTTTTGTTAGATTTTTATGATATATATGCATCTTTATCAGTGATTGTGTTTGATTTAGTTGTTGCTTATCTGATGAATGTATTCCCTGCATGCTCTTGAAGTTTATGACCAAAACACTTAAAACAAAAACCCTAAACCCTAGTTTGAATTGAATTTACTCTTGAGATTGTGTTGGCTTGTTCCCCTAGCCTTAGGAACAATTTCTGGCACAAACAGAACCATTTCAAGAACTGTCATGAATGCAGGATAGTAAGTGAATGAAGAGGTTAGTCATGATTGATTGGCTTCCGAAAATGCTCTATGGTAGGGCAAGGTGGTACAAATGATACGCTTGTGAAGTAAGGAGTATCTAAACATTTCATTTAAATTGCATAAATGATGTGACTTTAAAATTTTAGTATGATAATGAGTTTTGGTAATATTGATGCGATTGACAGCTAGAAGTATTTGAATCCTATAATTCTGAAAATGCTTCAGTGATTGTTGCAACAATGAAAAAGTTATATGCATCAAGACTTACCAAGTGTTTGGCTAATTGAAGTTTAGATTTTAGTTATATTGTTTAAGGCATGGAAATATGGAAAAGACCATGAAAAAGGCCAAAATATACCCTGTGAAAGAGCCAAACCTCATGAGAAGAGTCTCATCCCTGTGAAATTAGTCTATATGCAGAATGACTTGTCAATTTGAATTTGTAAATTTCACATTTGAGAAATTGCTGACAACTACTAATCACTATTGGCTTGCATAGAATTGTGTCAGGAGGACATGTTGTAAGTGGATGTTCATGTTAAGCTAGTAAGCATAAAATTATAATGGGCATAGTGGTTCCGCTTACAAGAGACCAACAAATGAGGATCACCTCATTGCTAAGCAAATCAATTTCTGTAGTAGACAGAGTTGCAAATTCATATTGAATTTAATTACTGATGCCATTGCTTGGTTATGGAACAATCAAATTTGGATTGTATTAGTAGATACTGATTGACTGTTTGGCTACTTGATGAATGTTCCAGGGGTACACATTGCAAGAATACCATGTTTGATGGCCTACAGGAGCCAAACTTCACAGGGAGGTTTTTCCCTATCTTGGAAATGGGTTTCGGGTGAAACTCCATTGGACATTTTGGAAATGTCCCATCTGCACTACATGTTTGGTAAGCAACATGAGTGAGATGGTATAGATTATGTTGGTAAGACATGTGTGGGATATGGAATGTAAAAAGGAGTTGGGGATGGAAAACCGAGGGACTGTCAACTCAGAGAAGGAATCCCCCATTCCTCCTTAACGAAGGAATACTACATCAGAAAATGGATAAGTGTTATGTGACCGTAGCTAAGAATATACATGTCAAATTGTTAAATTCAATATGCAGAGCATGTTTTGATTTTATTTCCATTATGACAGATTGCTTGAGTATGAATAGGGCCTACATGGCTCACATCGGAAAGGGGTGCACACTTTTCCCGATGTCGAGACATGAAAGGGTTTTCAGCATTAACTACACCCTAGGGAGTGGACGCACTCCTGGTGTCTCAATACTTGATAGTGAATGACATGAAACATGATTACAGTTTTAGAGAAATAATGCTGATGAGTTTGCTTATATTGCTTGTGTTTCCAGGATAAACAGATGTAGTTTTGTGTTGTACACTAAAGGGAAAAGGATGTTCTGGAGATTGTGGGGACATTACAGTGTTGGCTTGACTACCTGTAGTATGATAAACCCAACTGTTAGCTTGATTGAATGAGTAGCCTGATAAACCCAGTAGTGTATTGGATTGATTTCCTGCAGCCTGATAAACCCAATTGTGTATTGGCTTGGTTGGACAGTATGAACTGTAGGTTGGCTTGACTGTGCTTGATATGTATAAAAGGATGTGGTGAAGATGTCACTGAAATAGGGCTGTTATATGCCTAGGGATCCATAGTAGATCCTAGACCTGGAAATGGTCATTTATTGTTGATGGCCTGATAAACCCAACTGTGTTGGCTTGGCTGATTGGTTGTTGATATAAGTGCATTGTTGATATAAGTGTATTGTTGATATAAGTGCGTTGTTGATATAAGTGTATTGTTGATATAAGTGCATGTGATTTGTTGATGGCCTGATAAACCCAACTGTGTTGGCTTGGTTGATTTGTTCCTTCCCAGTCGGCATGAAGGTGTACTGGATGGACAGTAATTACTTGATGTTGATGAGCATCCTACATGCTGACCTAACATCCAAGTCCATAGGCAATCCCAATGCTTGCAAAGTGAAGCAAGACCCTGTGGACCAGAGAGGAAACGCACAATGCAGATAAGTATTGGATTATTTTGCAGCTTCTTGCTTATGAATATACTTGTGTATATGGTTTGGTTATAATCTTCTAACTCTTGTTTAAAGACAAACCGATGAGAATAAACTAAACATGTGAATCTATTCAATGTTTTAATATAGGTATCGTAGGGAGCGAGGACTATGAGGGCATCCTAGGGGTGCATGTGGACATGTGACTTTCTTGAAGAGCTCAAAATGAGCGATAATGAAAAAAGTGCTAGTGGGACTATGAAGGTACTAGAAGCCAAGAGTTGTAGACAAACCATGTGGGGAGGATTTATGGTTAAAAGGTATAGAATATACTGGAGACACTAAGTTTCATGGCCAAGAAGAGTTGGTCCAGCATTCACGGTGAAGTGAAAGAAGATAAGAGCATGAAAGCCACAGTAGTGGTGTGAGTTCCAAAATGGAACAAGACAAAGAGGGGAAAAACTCTTGCTTCTCTCTCTTTGCTTTTTTTATGATATATATATATATACTTATGCATTGTGAAAATAGAATATTGTTGAATGCATGTATGGCTAAAAATAGAATGGGTTTATTTGCTTAAAATAAATTGTGAATGCTGGAATAGTTAATTCCCTGCCCAAGAATGGACATGAATGAGCTCATGTTCCTATTGGGAAGGCATCAAAAGTATGAAAGTCTCCTTGAGAAGACTTGGACTTCCATGCCAATGGGGCAATTAATTGACTGATTTTAATGCCTATATTATGCTTGGTCTAACATAATTTCAATGATGCATTTCATAGGTGAGAAAAGTGAAATCCATTTGTGCACATTGATCATGGTAGCTAACCAAAAGCTGTTAGACTTGTCTAGAAGTCTCCTTCAAAAAATTGCCAAGACCCAAGAAAATATTGGAGAGATGCTCAAGATACAGAAAAGGCAGAATGAGATGAACCACCAGATTTTGCAAGACTCTATTTGTTTGCAAAAGGAGGTAAAAAGCATTTTGTAAGCAATCCGTAAAGGAAAGAAAAGTGTATCAATGATGGGGCATTCATCCAATCGGTTCGTTAAGAAATGTTCCAGGCATGAAGACTCAAAGGAAATTAAGCAGGTAAAGATGAAGCAGCCATCGAAATATTGGAAATGCGGAGGACATCATTACCACCGAGACTGCCCAATGAGGGAACATCAAGAGGATAGCAGCCACAAAGTTCCTAGACTTGGGAATGAGCCGAAAGCTGAGAACCAGAAGGAGAAGCTCGTGGAAGACAAAGGCCTTGGTCCTAAAAGTTCAAAGTAAATAATTGAACGCGGGACATATCTACAAAATTTTAAAATTTTAGATGGGTAAATTGTATATGTATTCCTACGTATTGGAACACTGAGGACGGTGTTATTCCAAGGGGGATGGGATTGTAATACTCCGATTTTGACCCCATTTGCATTAAAAGGTACATCATGTATATATTGTAATTAATCATGGTGCAGAGCTAAAGGAAAAATCCCCACCATCGATTTGGTTGTGCGATGTTTTTTCGCAATTGGGATCGTTGTCGATGGTATATCGTGCTATCTGACACATTATAGTTTTGGCATCATGTAAATATGCACTTTAATTAAAATGAACCTATAGCCATCTACGATGGTGCAATGATAATGAAAAGGGCATGATATCCTAAGGATGAGGAGGGGGGAATGTTAAACCATGAGCCTATGGCGAAAATACATGTGTCAGCCATTAAAAGCCCTGATGTTAGTTGGCCAGTTATTGCTGGGAAGTGGTGGGTGGTAGGATTGTCAGCCCTTGCCCACATGCCCACTCCACCAGTGGAATCTCCATCTTCACGTTGGCAAGAAAACCACAAACTCATGATTCCATCCTTGTCCATCCTCCCATAGAGAACTATTCTGTTTTTCCTCATGCACTGATTGGAGTTGTTCTCCTCATGCATAGGTTGGGGATTCTTCACTATTTTACCCAGGCAGCGAGCTAGGGAGCCGATTTCACTGTCACCCATGATTTTTCCTGGTGAAGGAGCCATTCTCATTTTCTGTAGGGGGCGTATGTTTCCTTACCAATTTGTGGCCTGTGTATATGTTTTTCCCTTGCCCAACTGAGAACCTGGATTTCCTCTTCCATTTTCGGGCTGTGTAACTGTACCGTTTCTCCATTATTGAGTCAGCGGCTATGGTTTTCCCCACATTGTTCGTTGCTGTGGGTTTGAGTTACTTTTGGGTTTGTTGTGGCTCTTATTGAGTCATTTTGGCCATGATAGGGCCAAGAACATCTCAGGGATAGTTTTCCCCCTATCTAAGTTGTGAACCGCTTGTTGGTTGCATGTATGCAGTGGTTGGTATTTGGACTATGCTGGAGTGGGATGAAGGCTTGGTTTACTTAATAAACCTGGGGTGTTTGGGATCCACACAGATAGAGCTAGAGGTCTGGTTTTCTTCTCCACAACCTCAGAGTAGCACTGGAAAGGGGGGTCAGGGCCTGAGGGACTGTGTATTAGAGAAGGGACTGATTTCCTGGTGTTGGGTGTGTGTGGGTGTCCTAGAAGTCAGGCTAGTTCTAGTGTAGGAGTCCTTAGCTCTTCAATGAGCTCCCCAGCTTAGCATTCAGCTTCTCCCAGCTCCTTGATAGCCTAATAAACCCTACTGTGTTGGCTTGGCTGTGTTGTGTGTATCCTTGGCTATGTGTAAGCCTTTTTGTTCCTTATTCCTTGGGAAATCATGCCCAGCTTAGGGGTGGTAGTGCTGCTGAGAGATTGATGAGCACGTTGGCCTATGGTTGGGTGGAACGTTGCAGCGATGTAGCTAGTTGCGGGACGAGTTCTTGATAAGATAAGTATTCTTGACTACCTCGTTTCTGCAATCATAATTGAGGTTAATGAATTATGATGAACATGTTGAATGCCTGAATGTATGGTTTTTCTTCCGTTGTATGTTGAGTAATTATGCATCAATGCATGTATTTACTTCCAAGCATTTTATTTCAGTTTATATGTATGTACATGTTCATGGGGCTAGATGTCTGGACGTTTGATGGTTCGGTAGCACAAGACCTTTCGATCAGACAATGGCGGAGAATTCACATCAAATGAATTCAAATAATCATGCATAGATTCAAGGATCAAGAGGGATTTAACCATTCCATATAATCCACAACAGAATGGGGTCATAGAAAGGAAGAATATAATGATTATGGAAGATGCAAGGGAAATGCTTCATGATCAATAACTTCCTATACATCTATGTGTAGAAGCTGCTAGAGAAGCTATGTATGTACAGAACCGTACTCCATATAGAGTACTCGAGAACAAGACACCTGAAGAAGTCTTCTCTGGCAAGAAACCAGAAGTCATCCATCTCAGAATATTTGGTTGTCCAGTATACATACACATTCCAAAAGAAAATAGGACAAAGTTAGATCCTTCAGGAAAAAAGGGTATATTTGTGGGATATAGTGAAATCTTGAAGGCTTATAGAATATACTTCCTAGGATTCAAGAAGATCAAAATCAGCAGGGACGTAACTTTTGATGAAGAATCATCTTACAACAAATCCATAAAAAGACCTGTTGAAGACCCTGAAGAAACATAAATACCCAGAACTCAAAATACAAATATGAATGATGCAAATCAAGAAGAAGATCGAGAAATGGAAGAACCCCAGGAACCTATAGATCCACCCCAAGAAAAGAACCCTCATAAGAGGAAACCTACATGGGTACAAGAGGCTATCCAAGGTGCAGAAAGATATGGGGCTCTAGAAGAAATACATAGGGAAAGAAAAAGAACGAGGTCTTGCTCCAACTATGCAGCCCTATTATGTGACTTCATTGATAAAGAACCTTCCAACTGTGAAGAAGTGGAAGAGAAGAAAAAATGGAAGGATTTTATGATCAAGAAGTACTGGTTGATCATGAAGAATGATGTCTGGGATGTTGTCCCAAGACCAGAGGGGAAGTTTGTCATGAATTCCAAGTGGATCTACAAGATCAAGCATGCTGCAGATGGTAGAATAGAGAAATAAAAAGCAAGATTTGTGTCTCATGGCTTCTCCTTGAAAGAAGGGATAGATTATGAAGAGACTTTTGTTTCTGTGGCCAGATACACTTCCATCAGATCGATACTTTCTCTGGCTGTAGTAATGAAATGGAAGATACACCAAATGGATGTCAAGACTTCTTTCTTGAATGATGTAGTGGAAGAGGAAGTGTATGTGGAGCAGCCACTTGGTTTTGAGACACATGATAGGGAGACTCATGTGTGTGAATTAAAGAAATCCATATACAGTTTGAAATAGGAACCCGGGACATGGTATGAAAGAATCAATGGCTTCCTATCTAGTTTTGGCTTTACCAAAAATAAAGCAGATTCCATCCTTTACTACAAGGTTGAAGAAGGGAACCCAATAATAATCCTACTGTATGTAGATGACCTATTTGTAACATGTGTAGATGGGTTGATTACTGATACAAAGAGGAAGCTTGTTTCCGAGTTCGAGATGAAGTACTTGGGTATGATGCACTACTTTCTAGGCATGGAGGTGTGGCAGAATGTGGATGGAATATCCCTGGGACAAGGGAAGTATGCAGTAGATATCCTAAAGAGGTTCAAGATGATGGATTGCAAGGCCATGACCACACCTATGGCATTGAACTTGAAGCTATTAAGTGATACTTCATTAGAGTCGGTTGATGCTACGATGTATCGTCAGATGATTGGGTCCTTGATGTACCTGACGAATACAAGACCATATATTTTCTTTATTGTGAACACATTGAGATAGTTCCTAACAGATGCTAGACATGTTAACTTGATTGCTGCAAAGCATATTCTGAGGTACCTAAAGGGTACAGTTGATTATGGGCTCAAGTATGAGGCGAATCAAAAGATTAACCTAGAGGGTTATGTTGATTCAGATTGGGTAGGCAGTTCCATTAATAGGAAGAGCACTTCGGGGTGCTGCTTCAGTATGCGATCAGGTGTAATCTCTTGGTTTAGCAGGAACAATCCTACGTGGCACTAAGTATAGCCGAAGCAGAGTATGTCGTAGCTTGTTCGGCTAGTTATGAGGTAGTGTGCCTAAGAAAGCTACTATCTGATTTTTTTTATCTCTATTTGGATGCTACTTATATATATTGCAACAACTAGAGTTGTGTGAAGTTATAAAAGAACCTGGTGTTCCATGACAAGTCGAAGCATATCTGGATCAAATATCACTATATCAGAGATATGGTGCAGAGAGGATCAGTGAATCTCCAATATGTTTCTACAGACGAACAAATAGTTGATGCATTGACCAAGACATTAGAAAAAGTGAAGTTTGAGTACTTCAGGGAGAAGCTTGGTGTTCTCCATATCGAGGTTCCATCCAAAGGGAAGTGATGAGTTCGAGAGCCTTTCTGACATGTATGATGGATGTGTTCCTCGCATGGTCAGATTTAAGTGCAGATCCTTTCTGACATGTATGCTAGATCTGTTCCTCGCATGGTCAAATGTAAGTACAGAGCCTTTCTGACATGTATGCTAGATGTGTTCCTTGCATGCTCAGATGTAAGTGCAGAGCCTTTCTGACATGTATGATGGATGTGTTCCTCGCATGGTCAGATGTAAGTGTAGATCCTTTTTGACATGTATGTTGGATGTGTTCCTCCCATGGTCATATATAAGTGTAGATCCTTTCTGACATGGATGATGGATGTGTTCCTCGCATGGTCAAATGTAAGTGCAGATCCTTTTTGAAATGGATGTTGGATGTGTTCCTCCCATGGTCAGATATAAGTGCTGAAGAATATTAAGACCTACATGGAAGCTAGGCCTACAACTAGCATGAAAAAGGGTTGGCTCTGTAGAACTTCCTATGAAGAGTAGAATTGAGAGATAGCATCAGTTGATCGTGATAACGGAAGCAGTGATGATTATGATGATCCAGTGATGATACAGCTTTGATGATGATCTAGTGATGATTAGCTTTGATGATGATCCAGTGATGATCCAGCTTTGATGATGATCCAGCGATGATCCATCTTTGATGATGATCCAGTTTTTATGATGATCAAACTTTGATAATGATCTAGTGATGATCTAGTTTTGATGACGATCCATAGAAGAAGATGTGTTCTGATGTATTGTGTCAAGAGAATACCTTCCTAGTTAAGAGGGAGTGTTGATGTATTTGTAACTTTAGAATGTATTCACTTGTATATTTCATATATTGTATTTTATTAGTCCCCGATGTTCCTATCGAGAAAATAAGTAATGTAAACAAGTCATGTAAATTCACGGAGGTTAACCCTCCTAGTTGATCATGTTAGTTTTTCAACATTAAGCTAGCATTATGTTAGGATCTTTAATGAGAGAACAACAAGTACAACAATCAAACACAAGAGACAATGAACACAGTGTTTTTCATCGGGGAAACCATAAATGGATAAAACCTTGCAACTTCCTCAGAGATACAATCAGCACAAGATGTAAAACCCCAAAACAGTAAGATGCACTCTCGACGGCAGTAATATTCTTATTGTCTAGCCCCAGTGTATTCTCCTTCCTCAACTATGCTCTACACTTGAGTGTGTGAGTGATGTGTACTAAATAGAGACCCCAGCTCTCTATTTATACTAGTAGGAGAGTCTAATAACCCTAGTGCCCCAGAACTGCAGGGACTTTAACCCTTAGATAATCGGAGGGTTACCCACTATGACTTGACATGACTTGTTTACATTATTGATTCTCCCGATCGGAACATCGGGGCATGAAAACATGAGTCAATTACATAATAGATACATCTCGGAATAAACATCGGGTTACAATACATAAGATACATAGATGAATACATTTCGAAGTTATAAATACATCAACACTCCCTCTTAACTAGGAAGGTATTCTTTCGACATAATTTTCAGCACTGGTCTTCTTCTCTGTATCACTGGATCATCTTGTCATCTGCATCTCGAGTCTTCTGAGTCTTCAAGTCATCTTCATCCTTCAAATCTGGATCATCTCTCGATCTAGATCATCATCACTAGATCTAGATCATCTCTTGATTTGGATCATCATGGGACATCATCACTAGATCTGGATCATCTCTCGATCTGGATCAACATCACTAGATCTGGATCATCACTCGATCTAGCTCATCATCACTGGACTGGATCTGGATCATCACTGCTAGATCTGGATCATCACTGCTATATCTGGATCATCACTCAATCTGGATCTCTCAGAGTCATCATAACTGGATTTGGATCATCACTCGATCTGGATCTCTCAGAGTCATCATAACTGGATTTGGATCATAGCTCGATCTGGATCTCATCTAGTCATCATCATGTGTGTTATCTCGTCAGAGGAATTTCTACAGAGCCAGCCTTATTTCATGATAGTTATAGGCCTAGCCATCAGGTAGGTCTTCGCCCAACACTTACATCTGACCTACTCATCAGAAAGGCTCGCCCATCACTCACATCTAATCATGTAGTAACCTACAATCACATTAGAAATTCCCAGCACTCACATTCACCAGCATGATAGGACATCACATCACTAACATCTATGAAAAGGCTTCAGCACTTATATCTGACCTGGAAGGAAACAAGTCCTCCACCCTTGCTAGAAAGTCTTGTACTCGCATCTAACCTGGAAAGAACTGAATCCTCCACCCTCGCAAGAAATGCCCCCAATCCCAGACTGAGCTACCTGGTAACGGACCAGGTGCCTCCATTCTACCGAAGAATGGTAGTTTCCCTTATATATGACCTAGTAGGAAACAAGTCCTACACCCTCGCCAGAATGGCCTGCACTCACATCTGACTTGGAAGGAACTAAATCCTCCACCCTCGTCGAAAAGGCCCCCAGTCCCAGATTGAGCTACCTGGTAATGGACCAGGTGCCTCCACTCTCCCAGAGAGTGGTAGTTTCCCTTACATCTGTCCTACTTGACAGAATGGCCACCACTCATATCTGACATGGAAGGAACTGAATCCTCTCACCATGACAGAATAGCTCAACCCTTACATCTGACCTGCTTGTCAGAATGGCTATGAATCTCAACACTCATATCTTACATGGAAGGAACTTAATCCTCTTACCATGACAGAATGGCTCAGCCCTTACATCTAACCTACTGGTTAGAATGGATTTGGATCTTAGCAGTCATATATGACATGGAAGGAACTGAATCCTCTCACCATGACAGAATGGGTCAGCCCTTACATCTGACCCGCTCGTCAGAATGGATTTTGGACTCATCACTTTCCTTTGGAGGAAACCTCGATATGGAGAACACCAAGCTTCTCCCTGAAGTACTCGAACTTCACTCTGGCCAATGGCTTCATCAACACATCAACTATCTATTCCTCCATCGCAACATACTAGAGCTTCACTACTCCTCTCTGCACCATATCCCTGATATAGTGATACTTGATGTTGATGTCCTTCGAATTGTCATGGAACACTAGATTCTTTGACAACTTCATGGAACTCTGGTTGTCACAATGTATACAAGTAACATCCATCTGGAGATCAAATAAATCAAACAGTAGCTTCTACAGCCATACTGCCTAGCTGACCAAGTTGCGACATACTTTTCTTCAGCTGCACTCAGTGCCACACAAGATTGCTTCCTGCTAAACCAAGAGATCACACATGATCCCATACTGAAGAAACACCCTGAAGTACTCTTCCTATCGATGGAACTACCTGCCCAATCTGAATCAACATAACCCTCCAGGTTAATCTTCTGATTTGCATCGTACTTGAGCCCATAATCAACTATACCCCTTAGGTACCTCAGAATATGCTTTGCAGCAATCAAGTGAACATTTCTCAGATCTATCAAGAACTAGCTCAAGGTGTTCACAGCAAAACAAGTGTCTGGTCTCATGTTTGTCAGGTACATCAATGACCCAATCATCTGACGATACATTGCAGAATCAACCAAATCTGATGAAGCATCGCTCGATAGCTTCAGGTTCGATGCCATAGGTGTGGCCATATTCTTGCAGTCCATCATCCAAAACCTCTTCAGGATCTCTACTGCATACTTCCCTTGTCCAAGGAAGATTCCATCCACACTCTGCCACACCTCCATACCTAGAAAATAATGTATCATACCCAAGTCCTTCATCTCAAACTCAAAAGCAAGCTTTGTCTTCATATCAGTAATCAACCCATCCGTACCTGTCACAAACAGATCATCTACATATAGTAGAAGCATCACTGGGTTGCCATATTCAACTTTGTAGTAAAGGTTGGAATCTGCTTTACTCTTGGTAAAGCCCAAACTGGATAGAAAGCTATCAATTCTATCGTACCATGTCTTGGGTGCCTATTTCAAACCATACAGGGATTTCTTAAATCTACATACATGAGACTCCCTGTCATGTCTCTCAAAACTGAGTGGTTGTTCTACATACACTTCCTCTTCCACTACACCATTCAAAAAAGAAGTCTTGACATCCATCTGGTGTATCTTCCATTTCATCACTACAGCTAGAGAAAGTACTGATCTGATGGAAGTGTATCTAGATATAGGTGAAAATTTTTCTTCATAGTCTATTCCCTCTTTCTGAGAGAATCCCTGAGCTACAAATCTTGCCTTATGTTTTTCAGTGCTACCGTCTGCAGCATGTTTGATCTTGTAGATCCATTTGGAAGTTACAACTGACTTCCCGTCTGGTCTTGGGACAACATCCCAAACATCATTCTTCATGATCAATTGGTACTCTTCGATCATAGCATACTTCCATTCTTTTCATTCTACTGCTTCTTCATAACTGGAAGTTTCTTTATCAATGAAATCACATAGTAAAGCTACATACCCGTAACAGGATCTGGTCCTCTTTCTTTCTCTGTGATTCTCTTCTAGAGCCCCATATCTTTTTGCACCTTGGATAAGTTCTCATACCCAAGAAAGTTTCCTCTTATGTGGATTCTTCTCCAGAGGTGGATCTACAGGTCTTTGTGGTTCTTCAAATTCTCAATCTTCTTCTTGAGTTTCTTCATTCATGGTTGTATCATGAATTTTGGGTGCTTCTGCTTCTTCAGGCTCTTCAACAAGTCTCTTTCTGGATTTGTTGTAAGTTGTGTCTTCATCAAATGTCACATCCCTGCTAATGTCAATCTTCTTGTATCCTGGGAAATATATTATGTAAGCCTTCGAGCTTTTAGAGTATCCCACAAATATACTCTTCTTTCCTGAAGGATCTAATTTAGTCCTCTTCTCTTTTGGAATGTGGATGTACATAAGACAGCCGAATATTCTGGGATGGCTGATTTCTAGTTTCTTGCCGAAGAAGACTTCTTCAGGAGTCTTGTTCTCAAGTACTCTATGTGGAGTACGGTTCTGTACATACACCGCTGTTTTGGCAGCTTCCACCCAAAGATGCATAGGAAGGTCTTGATCATGAAGCATTTCTTTTGCAGCTTCCATGATAGTTCTATTCTTCTATTCCGCAATCCCAATCTGTTGTGGATTATAAGGAGTGTACAACTCCCTCTTAATCCCTGATTCTTTGCATAGCTCTTTGAATTCATTTGAAGTGAATTCTCTGCCATTATCTGATCGAATGGTCTTGATCTTCTTTTCAGTATGGTTCTCGATCAAGGATTTGAATGCCTTGAACTTATTGAATAATTCATCTTTGTTCTTCATGAAGTAAACCCATGTCTTCCTAGAAAATTCATCAATAAAAGAAC
Organism: Pseudotsuga menziesii; assembly: GCA_001517045.1. Taxonomy (NCBI): domain Eukaryota; kingdom Viridiplantae; phylum Streptophyta; class Pinopsida; order Pinales; family Pinaceae; genus Pseudotsuga; species Pseudotsuga menziesii. Next base: position 35,517 of record LPNX010747044.1, on the reverse strand, counting down.
CATAATATGCATACCCGCTTAGAGAGTTTGATGACATAGGACTGCATACATCGGAGTGGATGATTTCCAAGATTCCTTTTGCTTTGCTTTCGCTACTTGGAAATGTCTTCTTTGTATTCTTTCCTTTTGCACATCCTTTTTAGACCCCATCATGTTTTGCTTGGATTTCTAGAAGACCTTTGACAACTTTGCTTGCAATAGGTAGTGCTCTGTATTGCACATGTTCAAGCCTTCTATGCCAAAGTTCACTTGGCTCTACTGTGTCATGGACCAAGGCTTGTTCTGGATGGCCCTTCAATTTGTACAATCCTCCTTCTAGTTCTCCAATCACTACCGCATCATCGATAGTCTTTCCTTTTGGCCACATGATGACTTGACCATCTATGAATGCAACCCACATTCCTTTTGCATCTAATGCTGACATGGAGAGAAGGTTCTTCTTGAGTTCTGGCACAAACAATACTTATTTCATTGTTAGATATTTTCCAGCGTCTAATTTATAGGAAGATTCCCCACTACCCTTTATTGGGTATTGGTAGTCATCTCCTAGCTTTACCTTGTGAGGTGATTCATGTTCTGACAGTCTCACAAAGGATTCCTTGAATCCAGTCATATGTTTGGAAGCCCCGCTGTCTATAATCCAATCATCACTTCCATTAGTAATGTTACCTGTGAGAGCGGAGATTAGAACATATTCATACTCTCTTGAAGAATCTTCACTTTCATATCTGGATCTCTTCCTGGATGGTTCATCATCCTCTGCAGCATGAACATGATGTCTTCTTTTGTTTCTCCTCTTCATTATATTCTATTTCTTAGGATAATTCCTTGCATAGTGTCCTGCTTCATCACATGTATAGCGTATGATGCTAGATAAATCTTTTCTAGTGTTATCTTTGTGAGAGTGCTTCCCTCTGGATCTATGAGGTGTTCTTTTGTTTGACTTGGAGTGTACCATGAGAGCTTGGTCTTCACTTCCCATCTTCTCTTCTCAAGCTGATATCCAAGATTCTTCTTGAGAGCACTCTTCCCATAGTTTGTTGAACTTGAGTAACTTCTTTCTATCACAAATTCCTTGGATGAAAGAATCCCATGACCTAGGAAAGCCATTCAAGGTAGTCATCACAATCTCTGCATTTTCCACTTCTTCATCAACTGCTTCTAGTTGCTCTTTGATATGAGAAACTCTTATGAAGTAAGATTGGATTGTTTCTGCATTCTGAATCTTTACATTCTTCATTTGGTTTCTCAGGGTCATCTTCCGGTTTATGTTCTTCCCTTTAAACAATTTGGTTAGGGCATCAAACATAGCTTTAGGTTTCTTGAGAGAGGACACATGTGGGATAATGTGATCCTTTATAGAATCAGCAATGATCCTCTTTTCCATAACCATATTCTTCTTATGTAAGGCCTTTGCCTCATCTCCTTCTAGAATTGGAACCTCCTCATGGATGTAGGAGTCTAACTCATTTTCTTCCAAGACCAAGGAGATCCTATACTTCCAGGCTCAGAAGTTATCAGCTCCCTCAAGATTTTCATCAAGCCTAGTATGATGAGACATCTTAACTGAGAACATCAAATGGAAATACAAAAGATTTTAGATCTTACCAGGTTCAAGATGTCGGATCTGAAACTTGAGCTGAAATCCTGCAGAGCTGGTTTAGGAGAAAACTAGGGTTTTTCTTTTCTGGAGTTCTGTCCACCCAAATTCCTTGAAATTTGTCCCTAACTTCGATTTTGGGGAGGAGATAAATCCAGGCTTGGGCTCACTAAAAAATTCCTCTTCTGTGAAAATCCCTAATTTTCGACACCAGGGACAGGTACAAAACTGAAAAACCTCAGAATTGGATTCTGCTTCGACAGAAAGATGCACCCTAAGGAGGAGAGTTATTCCACCTTACTTTTTCTAAAAATATGTGGAGGAATATCCACAAAATAGGAAGCCCTAGTTCCCATAGTTGCACAGTGTCTTATTCTCAGGTTAGCTCTGATTCCATGTTAGTTTTTCAACATTAAGCTAGAATTATGTTAGGATCTTTACTGAGAGAACAACAAGTACAGCAATCAAACACAAGAGACAATGAACATAGTGTTTTTCATTGGGGAAACCATAAATGGAGAAAAACCCACAAATTCCCCAGAGATAGAATCAACACAAGATGTAAAACTCCAAAACAGTAAGATGCACTCCCGATAGCAGTAATATTCTTCTTGTATAGCCCCAGTGTCTTCTCCTTCCTCAACTATGCACTACACTTGAGTGTGTGAGTGATGTGTACTAAATAGAGACTCCAACTCTCTATTTATACTAATCCCGACATGACTAAAACCCTACTAGGACTGACCTCTAATAGGAGAGTCTAATAACCCTAGTGCCCCAAAACTGTTGGGACTTTAACCCTTAGACAATCGGAGGGTTACCCACTATGACTTGACATGACTTGTTTACAGTATTNTGACTCAATTACATAATAGATACATCCTGGAATAAACATCGGGTTACAATACATAAGATACATAGATGAATACATTCCGAAGTTACAAATACATCAACAGATCAGGGGTCAAAGTCCCCACAGTTTTGGGGCACTAGGGTTATTAGAATATCCTAGAGAAGTTGGCCCTGGTGAGTTATTGTTAAGTCAGGAATTAGTATAAATAGAGAGTGAGCCTATATATTTATCAAATAGTCACTCACACTTATCTATAGCGCATAAGTGAGAGTGAAGGAGCTGGGATAAGAGAGAGAACAATTGTTGGAGATTATATTACTATCTTTGGCTTTTAATGCTGCCATTGGTGATTATTCTATCTCTGAGGAAGTTGCGGGGTTTTCTCCTTTATGGTTTCCCCAAGGAAAATATTTGTGTCCATTGTCTCTTGTGATTGATTGTTTTGCTTCTTATTCTCTTAGTTAAGATACTTAGATAATACTTTGTATATAATAAAAATATAACAGTAAGGATCAAGCTCTTGCTGCAGGAGTTTCAAATCGAGGAAAATACAAGAAGAAAGCCAAGGATTCAAAGTAGTAAGACAAGAAGAAGCTGGACAAACCCAAATATTCTGATGGGGTTTCGAATCCTTGCAAGGACAAGGAAAAAAAGAATCAAGAGAATACCAAATGAACCTACTGTCACAAGGGGTGGAATGCAGAGAGTGCATGTATGAAGAATACCATAGACATGATGGAGCAAATTCTTGAGAAGAACAACATCCTCCAGCTTGAGGGTGCAAGGAAGAAATATGGTGGTTCAGGCTAAGACAACAAGGAAAGGTTCCATGCTTTGGTTGTTGATTCTTCATACTATTCCTCCTTCATCATAGATTCCAGAGTTTCTAGGAATATGGCCTCTACAGAAGAATTTTCTTGGCCATGTATTTTGACAGCGTTCCATCCATTTGCATGTGTGATGATTCATAGATGCAACCCAATGGGATTGGAAAGATTTATCTTGAAGATGGGTACTTCAATAATGTTTTTGTGTGTACCTAATTTGGAAGTGAAACTACTCGCAGTGTACCAAATGAATCACAATGGTGAATCCAGGAGAGTCATATTTACTCCAAACACAGTGGATATAGCATGAATATCTACAAACAAGGTGGTGGAATTGGGGTTTGTTGATCATCATACAAGAATTCACAAATTGTCCCATTTCTTTTCTACTATAGGGGGAATGTGATTCTAACACATGCCAATGAGAGAGCAGTTTGAGACATAAGATATATTTCTATCACAACTACAGGTACCTCTAGGAATTTAACAAAGAAGGAATGGTGGAAGGGGTTCCTTCTATCAAGTTATCAAATGGCACATGCAAAGGATGTGTAGTGGAAAATCATGTAAAGCGCAACTATGAGAAAGGGAAAGAAATGAGATCTATCCAAGTGCTTGATTTGGTGGATTTAGATATTAGTGGGCCTCTTCTCCCACTGTCTGATTAGCGATCAAGGTATGTTTTTATTTTCATAGATGATTTCTCAAGGTATTGCTGGTTATATTTCCTCAAACTAAAATCTGATGTCTTTGAGACTCTCAAAGTTTGGAAAGCCCTGGTTGATAATACATGTGGGAATAAGATCAATATCCTTAGGACTGAAAATGGAAAGTAGCATGTGAACAATATTTTGCAATATATATGTGAATAATATGGCATCCAAATGCAGCATTCGAAGCCCTACACACCACAACAAAATGGTGTTCTAGAGCACAACAACATGGCTCTCAAGGAGATGGAAACCTGTATGATTGAAGAAAGAATTTGAATCCTAAGCTATGGGATGAAGCCATTGATTTTAATACATACATACAAAGAAAATATTCTCACAAATATTTGGATGGAAAAACACCATTGAGGCTTGGTTGGCTCAAAAACCAAGTGTTTCACATTTCAGGGACTTTGGCTTAAAGGTTTGGGCTAGGATTCCTCCAAAGAAAAGAAAGGCATTGAAACCTCAAAGAAAGGAATCCATCATGGTTGGATATTTTGAATATGAAAATTAATACAATATATTTGATCCCTCATCTCATAATACATTCATATAAATGAGTGTACAGTTCGAAGAGGAGCTCATGCAAGAGGCCAAACTACCTCATGGGGAATGCTCACATCCTCCACTCCATGATGATGTAAGTGATGAATATCTTTATTATTTTTATTATTATGATATTGATGAATATGATGATGAAATAAATTCATATCCTGAATCACCCATTCAACCCAAATGGTATGAGAAAACTCTTGAAGCAACTGGAAATCTAGTTGGTAATCCACTAGATCCTAGAAAGACTGGATCTCAATTTCACATTGCATTTGAAGTGAATATTGATGATAAATGATTAATTATGGTAGGGTATTATCATAAAACATATCAGGAAGTATCACTTTACCCAATATGGAAAACATCCATGCACGAATATTTCAACTCATTACAGGAAAATGAGACTTGGGAATTGGTTCCCTTTCCATCCAAGAGGAAACTAGTGCAATGCAAGTGGGTCTATAGAAAAAAGTGGATGCTGATGGTTTAGGTATCAATTATAAGCCTATTTTGGTTTCCAAATTATTTTCTCAATTCCAAGGAGTGGATTGTATAAATACATTTTCACCGTTTGCAAAGATGGACTCTATCAGGCTAGTTTTAGACATTACTGCATCTAAGCGCTAGGAGGTTCACCACATGGACGTGAAGAGTACATTTATTCGTAGTGAATTTAAAGAGGATATATGTATTAATAAAACTAAATATTTCATTTAGGATCATTCACTTTTATTTAGGTTAAATAAGTCTCTCTATGGCCTCAAGCAAGCCCCTAGGGCTTGGTATGCCAAGATGGACAATTTTATTCTCTCGATTGGATTTGAAAGATGTAAATATGATACTAATTTGTATTTCAAGTATTTTGGTGAATTATTTCAGGTCATAATTTTGTATTTTTATGATATTTTTATTACATGTAGCTGCACTAAATAAATTGGATCAATTAAGTCTTCTTTGCACAGTGAATTCTCCATGACTGATCTTGGATTGTTGAAGCAATTTCTTGGATTGGAAATTGAGAAAATTGAAGCAGGGGTCAAGTTCATCCAACCAAATTATTATTAATACATGTTATTTAAGTTTAAAATTTTGGAATTTAATATATCCAAGTGCCCATTCCTTTCAGGTATAAAACTAGGTGAATTTGGTGCATCTCCATTGGTGGACAACTCATTGTATAGAAAGCTAGTTGGGAGTCTACTGTATATTACACACTCTTGACCAGATTTGGCATATGTTGTAGGTTATGTATACATATATATTAATAATCCTCATGATATCCATTGGAAGTAATCCAAGAGGATCATGCACTATGTGCAAGGAACCAGACACTTTAGGGTACACTATGCTATTGGTTCTCATTAGAACTAGTTGGATTTTCTGATTATGATTGGAGTGGAGATACCATTGACATGAATTCCACTTCTGGTTATGTATTCATGCTTTCAAATGGTCCCATATTCTTTTAAATAAATAAATTATATACCATTTCCCTCTCTTAAATTGAGGTCGAGTACATAGGAGTAGTGAACACAGCTACATAATGTGTCTGGTTTCAAGGTATTCTTCGAGAACTTGGAGTTGCATTTGATTCACCCACAGTAATTTGGTGTGACAATAAAAGGGAAATCAATATTTTCACTAATATAGTGCATAGAAATAGGACCAAACACAGTGAGATACACATTCACTAAATCTGTAGTTTGGTGCATGATCAAGTGATATCCTTACAGTATTTCCCATCTGTAGAGATAAATGTTGAAATTTTCACTAAGAGCTTCATAGAGAATACATTCACCTATTTGAGATCCATTTTTGGAGTGGGTGATATATGGTAATGGATACCATTCACTTTCATATTTTTGTCTCCGTGTCCATTTTTTAGGGGAGGTTTTGTTCCCATGTGATTTTCCTCCTTACCTTGTTTTTATCGACAAATAAAATTTATGTTGTATGAGTTTACTTGAGCCTTAGTTGTCAAGGCCTTCGTGATATTTTGGTTAATTTGTACTAATTTATGCCTAAGGGGGGTTGTTATAGAAATAATACACCTTACTACATGATTATATACCTTAGGCACATTTCATTTTCTTCCATGCAATGTTCTATAGTCTATACTTAGGGGTATTGATCATTTACTGATAGTTGAGGCGATCCTGGTTAATTATTCTGACAATTGAGGAATTCCAAGTTTATAATTATAACTAAAAGGAACTCTAATTCAAGACATATCTACCTTGTTTCACTCCCCTATCCCTATATTCATGGAATATGTTTGACCTTTGGCGCAAGTGCTTGTTTGATGTGGTTTTTGGCCTTGCTTGGGCATTTATTGCCTCCTAGAGCGACCCACACTCACCCATGTGATCACCCACACCTATAATGCCTCCATTTATGTTCCAAAATGCTGTGAAAATGCCTCAACCATGTTCACACTTGCATTCATGATTTTTTTGGATGATTAGGAAGATGATTGGTCCACCTAGGGGCGTTTGAGGGTCAAATCATGGGTTGACACTTGTATGCATCCAAATGGTCTCGCAGGACTCATAATGTCTCCCTATTGTACTATATACATTATCCATATATAGTTACATGTTGGACAGCCATAATAATATATGTTATTGACTTCATTTGTGTGTGTTATTTTCACTCTTTCTGCTAATTTGTGCATATTTTGTGATTAATATCAAATTGTAAGAATCTCTTTAGATCCTAGATCCTACTATGAATTAATTCTCACAAAATCCTATTCTTAACTAAACTATGGGGAACATAGTCAGTTTGTTGTATCTGCATCATGCATTCTCTAAAAAATTTGAATGATCGTGCCTTGACCAGAGCATAGGCCTATTTTTCCAAGATATAGTACTTAAAACCTGGATAGTCAATGTTGATTGTTAAATATATTTATACTTAAAGTAGTTAACATCTTGAATTTTCAAATAACAATCAACATTATTTTTTTTATTTTTTTTTTATAAAAAAATATCAATTTGGTTGTAATCTTTATTCCAGCGATAGGAACTATAATTTCATCTTTTCTTTTAGATCTAGTTAAAAATTCAATATGAATCCCACCAAGAAGAAACAAGAGTTTTGAAATAGTTAAAAATGAGGCCCATCCTTGAATGCAATAAGGTTTTAGGGAGTTAATCCATTCACCCCTTAGGATAGAGTTTGTATGGAAATGATATGTAACGGTAAAGAAATTAGTGATCCCAATTGAGGAAGAAAGGAAATAAATTATACTCATGAATATGTCATGGTATTCCCTTGAATGACCACTAAATATTGGAAGGAAACTATGTAAGGAAACTATGTGAGTCCCAAGATATGTGAATACGGGGTAGAGAAAGTTGTAAGGATCAATAATTTACTTAAAGTGTATAAAACTTGGTTAATATTACTAATTATCAAATTTCCAGCCATAAATTGTTTGGATATTTTAAAAAATATCAAAATTATAAAATTTTTATATAGCTTGTGGACAAATCTAGCGATTTTTAGAGTAAAATTTTTAATCCTATAGAATTTTGGTGAATCATATAAGAAAAAAGTGGAAAAATCAAAATATTTTTTTGTAAAAAAAAACTTGAAAACTATCCATGGGACAAATTTCACTCCTAAAACTTTTCCTGCTAAGGGGCCAGGGGTTCGTAGCATACTCCTCACATAATAAGAGACATGTAGATAAATTTTTATATCATAAGTTATGAATAGTATAAGATATCATTGGTCATGTTGATATTCTAGTTCAATACACCAAATACCAATACCACCCAAACTTACTACTGTGTTCTAAATATTTATTTCCATCATGTTAAAAGGATTTGATATGTGGATACTTGATCTGTCACACCCTAAATTTTAAGAAAGGAGAGGAGGAATTTTTTCCTCAACATGATTTCCAACTATATCGATGCCTAAATTGATAGTCAAATACATTGTACAATAAATATATAATTTGAAGTAGTTAACATGTTGAACTTTCGAATGACAACCCAAATTAATTTGTTTCTACAAATTTGCTATCAAAATAATATTATTTTTTTTCCAATCCCCTTAATGGGTGGTAGAATGGAATCCGTGGATTTGTATAAAACTTGGCTACATCTCAAAGGAAGATGAGACACTATATTCATTGCGAGGGGAAATTGGCATGATGAGAAGGAAACTTAGGAGAGGGGAATTTGGTCATTTTCATGTAAATATGCATCCAAGAGGATTGGAATGATGAATGAATGCATGGATGAGAAGTGGAGCACCGATACGGAGTATATGATTCCCACTTTATAGGATTGAAATAATGGTGAAGCTTTCCATGTGTGTGAACATGATGGTCCTATCTCAAGTGGAATTGAGGCCTCATATCATTGGTGTTTCTAAGAAAGGGATTAGTGAGTTTGAAATGAAGGCATGGAACTTTCCTTTCCTCGATGCAATAAGTATTTTACATTTCCATTTCAACCCAAAAAACACTAAGGCATTTTAATAATTGTTGGCATTGTTTTGGTGCTCCTTGATCATTTGCGGGAGATTCTAGCCAAATGAGTATCCCTGCTACTAGGACCAAGCTTTCCTTCTCACATTGGTTGTTTGTGGGTTCTTGAGAGAAATTCATTATAGGAGTTCAAGGGAAAGGACATGGTGAAGGGAAAATCAATTAGATGAGTGAATAGTAGTCAAATCTAGAAAATGCACATGACAAGGGTTATACATTATTCTAGATTTACTGAAGAGGTTTTTTACAATGTCGTTTCAACCCCAACCCACTAATGGATATATGAAATGGAAACCATGATGGATCAACAACATGAGGTAGTCGATCCATATCAAATTCAAGTAGATTTGAGGAATATGGTTGAGGATGTTGTTTCTTCGAGAACTCATGACAAAAATTTTATGAAGACCAATATTTTGTATTGCAGATGAAAACCCTTTTGGGAAAATATTTGATGGATAGTGCATCTAAACTAAAAGAGACCTAGATTCAACTAAAGGAAACCCAATAACAACTAAAGAGGGTTGAGGCCACTCTCCAGTCGATTTCCAAATATTAGGTAGATTCAGGTGCTAAGATCGATGTGTTGTCCAAGGAAACCACTAGCATGGTTTTCAAATAATTTGTTATTCTTGCAAAATATTATTCATATCTAGTGATACCGAAATTTCCCAACGTAGTTATTTCTAATGATACTTAGAGCTATAATTTTTCTTTCTGTTTGCTTTATTGTTTCAAAACTTACAAACTATGATAGTTACTTTTGGTTGTACTCGGAGGCCTAGATTTGAATACTCTAATGGTTGTACTTGTTTTTGGGTATTTTTGTTGTCACTTTAGAATATATACTTTTCGGGAAAATTGTGAATAAAATTTGGTTATGTGGCTATCTAATATTTTTGTTCTAGAAAATAATATAATGCAAGACCAATCTTAGAAAAAAATATATTGTTATTTTTCTAATAAAAAAAATAAAATCTAAAAATAAACACACATTTTCGAGGATATATTATTTCTTTTATTATTTTTTTTCAATTCAAAAAATAGAACCTAATTAAACTCTTCCATTACATCCTTTTTTTATTAGAATCTAATTAACCTCTTTATAAAATTAAACATCCTAAGAAAATTCCTTACCATTTTCATGTTTTATATTTTTGTTTCTTTCATTTAAATATTGATTTTGATTTATGGGTGAATCCATGAAGATGGGTAACACTTGCCAAAAACGATGGTGACAATTAAGTTTTTTACTAATTTATTAAATTGAACCTCTCCAAACTTATACATGCCATGTGAATTATGAGATGCATAAAAAAAATAATAGGGAATTATGTTGTCTTTCCACATATATTTTTCTGAAAAAATAAAAATGTCACTTAATATGTCAAAATTGCATTTAATGATATACTTGTCCATGTAAATTTTAGGAAAAGTTAACAAGTGACTTATGTGCACATAATATAATTTAGTGATAAATGCATAATTTTAAATACGCACACACACACACACACACACGTGCGCGGTTTACACAAAATGCACTCATGCACATAATATTTTGCAAATAATTTTTCTTCTGAAAATTGCATTTTTTATTAATTTTCAAACTTGACCAGTGACAATTTTACTCATATTTTGTACACACTTGTGTGCATGTAAAACTTTTTTTTACTAGTATAAAAATAAATAAATAAAATATTTTTTTGAAGAGGACCCATTTCTCTCAAGCGTATGTATTTTTTTTAATTTTTTGTTTTTCACTTTTTTGGTTATTGATTTTTCTTTGCACTGCTTCGAAGTTGTGGACATGGTTTTCAAGAGTAATTTTGAAAAGAATATTTTAAAAAATATCATACAACCACCAAATACCATAAATTATACGTCAATCGACATACAAATTGTTGATGAATTTATTGGTGTGAAGTCTACTTCCTAAGGTCCATCCAAAGACAGAGTTCGATCATGGTGAAGACGAAATAAAAATTCAAACTACATAAAAAAGGCTAAAGGACTATATTTCTATCACATGACCAGGCTAATAGATCAATCAAGGTATTTAAAACCCTCTATTGAGGTTTTGGATGGATTTTCAAATACCTTGATCTAGGGTTTAACTATGGTTAGGGAAAAAGATCAATTGAGCTCTCTAGCTTGATTGATCTCTCGAGAGTTACAAAACATCAAATTTGATGAACACAAATTGTACCACAAATGATTGTATTAATAGCCACATATTATTTGAAAGAAAATAATGTCCTATAAAGGACAAATTATGTTGTTTATGGAATTATTTAAATCAACATTGAAATTTAAAGAGTTCATTAGTTTGAAAAAAGGGCCTTATTTTATTCCCTTAACCATGATTAATTACTTAATACACCAATCCTCATATCACAGGACTTCATGGTGGAATCCATATCCCACATGGAGAGAAAAGCTGTAATGTGTGATATCAAAATATTATTTTTATGTTTATTTTATCTTTTTTGTGAAAATATTATTCACAGCAAGATATAGGAGATAAAGGAATCCTCACAACTGAATATATTCACAAATTATGCAGAAAAACGGTGAAAAGATTGAAATTAACACATAAGAATGGAGCCAATAACAGATTTTATTATCACTTTCTAGTATGTAAATATTCCTGGAACATGTTTAAATTACATTTGGATAAAAAATTTAGCCTTTGGAGGTAATTTGGATGCATACATGTGGCAGGCTTAGATTGGACCTCAAAAACCCCGTAAGTGGACCAATGAGCTCCCAAATCACCTCAAATGGTAACGAATTCCTATGTGAACATGACTGGAGCATTCTAGGACATAAATTAAGGTATATTAGGCATGGTGGAGTGCATGGGTGAGTGGGAGTGGCTCTAGGCATCAATAAATGTCTAAAAGGACAAAAAACACCCAAATACCATGCATGGGAGCCTCTAGTCAACCAATTTCCCTATTTTATTGAGTGGGAGCACACCAAGGACTAAAATTTCATAAAAAAGAGCACATGTGTAACCAAAATGATCAAATGTGGGCATCTAAATGCATTAATGAGTCCAAAACACTAAAAGGACCTTGCTTAACCAACGGAACCTAGTTTTGGACCATATAACATAAATATGAAACTAATGAAAATGTGTCCTAGGTGTATGATCATGTTACTAAGGTGGTATAATTCTCTAACACCCCCTCTTATTCCTAACTTAGTGTAAATACATAAAAAAAAATTCGAGGCCTTGGTAATTAAGGCTCAAGTCACCTCTTATGAAAGTTTATTGCCATATAACCAAGGTAAGGAGGAAAACCTCATGGTAACAAAACCTCCCCTAAAAAATGGACATGGATATAATATAAGTGAATATCAGTATTCACCATGTGTCACCTGCTGATGTATATGTAACTTTGGAATGTATTCTTCTATGTATCTTATATATTGTAACCCGATGTTTATTCCAGGATGTTTCTATTATGTATTTGAGTCATGTTGTCATGCCCCAATGTTCCGATCGGGAAGATTAATAATGTAAACAAGTCTTGTAAAGTCATTAGGTAAGTCCCCACAGTTTCGGGGCACTTGAGTTATTATACACTAATTAAGGTGTAGGCTCGAGTAAGTAATTGTAAGTTGAGCCTACGTGTGAAAGTGCACTTCAAGTGAACGGAATAATATAAATAGAGAGTGAGAGTCTCTCTATTTATCACTTGTAAATCACATCACTTACTCTCTCAAGTGTGGCGCACTAGTGAAGAAGGAAATATACTAGGACTAGAAGACTACTGCTGCCAGGAGTGCATCTTACTGTTTTGGGGTCTTACATCTTGTGGTGATTCTATCTTTGAGGAAGTTGCAGGGTTTTCTCCATTTATGGTTTCCCCGATCAAAACTCTTTGTGTCTCTTGTCTCTTGTGATGTGCTTATGTTTTATTGCTGTGCTTGTTATTCTCTCAGTGAAAAGATCCTAACATAATGCTAGCTTAAATGTTGAAAAACTAACATGGTATCAGAGCTAACCTGAGAAGAAGACATTGTGCAGCTGCAGAAGCTAGGGCTTCTTAATTTTTGGGTCTCTCTCCATAATTTATCAGCACAAGTATGATAGGATGACTCTCCATTGAAGGGTGCATCTTTCTGTCGAAGCGGAATTCGATTCTGAGCATTTTTAGTTTTCGATGTGGAAATTAGGGCTTTCTACAGAAGAGGAATTTTTGAGTGAGACTAGCATAAGATTTTTCTCCTCATCAAAACCGAAGTTTAGAGACCTGGATCAAGAAATTTGGTTGGGTAAATCTCCAAGAAAGTCAAACCCTAGTTTGACCCCGAGCTAGAGAAACCCTAAATACTAAAAATGCTACGTTTTGGTATAGTCGCTATATTCTGAGTTTGACGAAGTCTCAGAAGCTGAAAATTTCAGGGGCCGAAGATAAAATTCGGATGAACACTGTTTCCAAACATCAGCCTCAGATTCACTGTATTCCAGGAGATATGATCTCTCCAAGTTAGGATTCCAGCCTCTTCCAGAATTCATCCCTAAACAGGACATCTGGGTAGATCTGCAATATCTTGGGCTACAGATATTCAAATGGAATTAATGAAGATGTTACAGAAAGGGAACATACTGTACCTTCAGTTTTATGAATATAAGACTCAGAAGATGAACTAGTGACACGTGGCATGTCGTACAACTTCACTGTTCTGAACAGCCCTGTAACAGGTCACCTTGGGAAAAGGATCATAAATCCCAAATGGTGACACCAATTCTGATGAAGTCTACGGTGTTGGATTAGGGACATGCGAGGTTAACTCAGTAAGAAATTTCAGATATATAAGAGCATAAATTTCAGAGATATCACAGAAACAGTAACAGGAATTTCTGCAGAAGAAATCAGAAAATTAGGGCTTCCTGTTCCGGGAGCTTCCCTCCACTGTTTTCAGAAAAGGAGTACATTGGACAGCTCCATTTGAAGAGATCTATCTGTTTGTCCAATAATATCTAAAATATTCCAAGTTTTGAAAATTAGGTTTTCTTTGACAAACCCTAGATCAGCGAACTCCGGGACAAGGACGGACACCTCAAATCGGTAAGATCTAATCCTTTGCTATTTCCAGTTGAGGTTCTCATTTCAATATGATATATCACATCAGATTGATGATAAGCTTGGTGAAGTTGACAACTTCCAAGCCTAGAAGTATATGATCTCTCTGAATAAAATGGATTGGACACCTACATGAGTATAGAGGTTCCAGTTTCAGAGGGAGACGAGGTTAGAAGCCTTTCTCAAGAAGAACTTGGTCAAGGCCAAAGAAGAGATCATGCTCATGCTGCAGAGGATGATGAACCATCCAGAAAGAGATCCATATATGAAAGTGAATATTCTTCAAGCGAGGATGAATATGTTCTGATATCAACTCTCAGAGGTAACATTACTCATGGAAGTGATGATTGGCTTATAGACAGTGGGGCTTCCAAACATATGACGGGATTCAAGGAATCATTTGTAAGACTATCAAAACATGAATCACCTCACAAGGTGAAACTAGGAGATAACTACCAATATCCAATAAAAGGTAGTGGGGAATCTTCATACAAGCTAGACTCTGTTAAGTCTCTACCAATGAAAGAAGTATTGTTTGTTCCAGGAATCAAGAAGAACCTTCTCTCCATTTCAGCATTGATGCAAAAGGAATGCGGGTTGCATTCATAGATGGTCAAGTCATCATCTGGTCAAAAGGAAATACTATCGATGATGCGGTAGTGATTGGAGAACAAGAAGGAGGTTTGTACAAATTGAAGGGCCATCCAGAACAAGCCTTGATCCATGACATAGTAGATCCAAATGAGCTTTGGCATAGAAGGCTTGCACATGTGCATTACAGAGCACTACCTATTGCAAGCAAAGCTATTTGAAGGGAAGAACAAAAATCAGAATATGACCTAAAGATACTAGTTGAAGAATGTGAAGATCCAGAATGTACAGACCATACAGTCATAAGAGTCTCTCAAATCAAAGAACAACTTGAAGTGGTAAAAGAAGAAGTGAAGAATGCAGAAGTGGTGATGGCCACCTTGAATGGCGTCCCAGGATCATGGGATTCATTCATGTGAGGAATGTGTGCCAGAAGGAAGTGATTACTTTCAGCAGACTTTGGGAAGAAGAAGAATCTTGAATCATAAGAAGAGAAGAGAATATGGGAGCAACTGAAGATCAAGATCTCGCCATCCAAAGAAGATCCCTCAAGAAATGAGGAATATGAAGAACTCAACTTTTGAAGAATTTCTTATCCTCCTTGTCATTTGGATAAGAAATGATGCTACCATGAATGAAGAAGACGATGAAGCTGAAGGATCAAGAAGCAGTCTACCCATGAAACAAATAAAGATAAGTATTCAATTGTCATTTCATGATATTGTTTTGTTATGCATTTGTTTATATTTAGTTATTGTATTATGCATGATAGGATGTTTGCACTAATGACAGTATACTACTAATATGCATGTGATGGGTAAGTAGCTCATGGTGCTATACAAATTCTCCATTGCTACTTATCTAGAATGAAACCTCTTTTCTAACATATTGGATTAGTGCACAATCTCAATGTTGTCCTGGTAGAGATGGAAGGCATCTAGAAAGTTTCAGTGAGATATGGATGAATGTTGTATTGGCTAAAGTAGTTGCATGATCATATATTTATGCATAAGTATTTTCCAGTATGAATATTCCTTATGAAATGTTCTAACCATATGATTGCATTTGACTTGTAGGAAAGATCACATACAAGAAAAGATGAATGAAGACTTGTTTTGAAGAGCAAGTGACGACATTTCAAAATGAAGAATAATGTGACGAGTGCAGTGACATCATTGATGCAGAACCTTCCAGCCACCAAGAAGAAAGGGAAGACCAGTTCAAGAAGAATGATGTCAGGGCACAGTATCGAGACCTGAAGAGAAGTTCATATTTCCATCATGCAGTAGATGGAAACATCATGGGATACAAAGCAAGATTCGTAGCACGAGGCTTCTCACAAAAAGAAGGCCTAGACTACGAAGAGAAATTTGCAGCTAGTAAGAGCTTAAACACATACATGATGAGCCTGATGAAGATATTAACCTTTGCTACAAGGTTGAATATGCAAGTATATACACTAGATGGATACATAGAATATTATTAGCATAGGAAGCTACTTGTCACTCTAGTACAGAATGTTTTCAGTGCATAGAGCACAGAAGACAGAGGGAGTATGATGCTCCGCTTCAGAGGGAGTGACTACAGAATATATTGAGGTTCGACATGGTACGATAGGATGGGAAGATTAATGATGACTCTAGGCTTTACTAAGAGTAAAGAGGATTCCAACCTTTGCTTCAAGGTTGAAGACGGAAGACCAGTGATACTCCTGTTATGTGTCGATGCACTATTGTTCTAGGTATGGAGGTGTGGCAGAGTGCAGATGGAATCTTCCTTGGACAAATGAAGTATGTAGTAGAGATCCTGAAGAGGTTCAGGATGATGGACTGCATGAACACACCTATGGCATAGAATATGAAGCTATTAAGTGATGCTTCATCAAAGACGGTTGATGCTACGATGTATCGTCAAATGATTGGGTCCTTGATGTACCTGAGACTAGATACTTGCGTTGCTGTGAAAATGGACTCAAGTACAATGTGAATCAGAAGATTAACCTGGAGGGTTATGTTGATTCAGATTGGGCAGGCAGTGCCATCGACAGGAAGAGTACTTTAGGATGTTTCTTCAGTATGGGATCAGGTGTGATCTCTTGGTTTAGCAGGAAGCAATCCTGTGTGGCACTGAGAACAGCTGAAGCAGAGTATGTCGCAGCTTGTTCAGCTAGTTGTGAGGTAGTATGGCTGCGGAAGCTACTGTCTGATATATTTGATATCCAGTTGGATGCTACTTGTATACATTGTGACAACCAGAGTTGCGTGAATTTGTCAGAGAATCCAGTGTTCCATGACAAGTCAAAGCATATTGAGATCAAGTATCACTATATCAGGGATATGGTGCAGAGAGGAGCAGTGAAGCTCCTGTATGTTGCGACGAAGGAACAGATAGCTGATGTATTGACGAAGCCATTGGCTAGACTGAAGTTCGAGTACTTCAGAGAGAGACTTGGTGTTCTCCATATTGAGGTTCCTTCCAAGAGAAAGTGATGAGACCCATAGCCATTCTGACGAGCAGGTCAGATGTAAGGGCTGAGCCATTCTGTCATGGTGAGAGGATTCAGTTCCTTCCATGTCAGATATGAGTGCTGACTGCCATTCTGGGAATGGAGGCACCTGGTCAGTTACCAGGAACACTCAGTTAGGGACTGAGAGAGCCATTCTGATGAGTAGGTCAGATGTAATGGCTGAGCCATTCTGGTCATGGCTAAAGGATTAAGTTCCTCCCATGACAGATGTGAGTGCTGGCCATTCTGTCGAGTAGGACAGATGTAAGGGCAACTGCCACTCTCTGGGAGAGTGGAGGCGCCTGGTCAGTTACCAGGTAGCTCAGTCTGGGACTGGGGGCCATTCTGACGAGGGTGTAGGATTCAGTTCCTGCCAGGTCAGATGTGAGTGCATGCCCTTCTAACGAGTAGGTCAGATGTAAGTGCAGAAATATTTCTTCATTGTGGCAGATGTGGTTCTAGCCTGGGTGAAAAGAACAGAGTTCTTTCATCATTGTGGCGGATGTGGTTCCATCCTGGTTGAAAGTCTTCCATCATTGTGGAGGATGTGGTTCCAACCTGGGTGAAAAGAACAGGGTTCTTTCATCATTGTGGCAGATGTGGTTCCAG
This sequence comes from Pseudotsuga menziesii, assembly GCA_001517045.1. Classification (NCBI taxonomy): domain Eukaryota; kingdom Viridiplantae; phylum Streptophyta; class Pinopsida; order Pinales; family Pinaceae; genus Pseudotsuga; species Pseudotsuga menziesii. The sequence goes on along the minus strand of LPNX010747044.1, from coordinate 17,666 downwards.
CCTGGATGGATGTGATGCCCTTCTGACGAGTAGGTCAGATATAAGTGCAGATCCATTTCACAGATGGTAGTTGATGTGCCTACCATGCTGGTGAATGTGAGTGCTGGGCCTTTCTGATGCGATTGTAGTTTACTACATGATCAGATATGAGTGTTGGGCGTGCCTTTCTAACGAGCAGGTTAGATGTAAGTGTTGGGCGAAGACCTACCTGGTGGCTAGGCCTACAACCAGCATGAAAAATGGATGTCTCTGTAGAACTTCCTATGACGAGATAGTACACACATGATGATGACCAGAGTTGATCCAGATCGAGATATGATCCAGATCCAGTTATGATGACTCCAAGAGATCTAGATCAAGAGATGATCCAGATCTAGCAGTGATGATCCAGATCGAGAGATGATCCAGATCCAGATCCAGATCGAGTGATGATCCAAATCTAGTCCAGTGATGATGATCTAGACCGAGTGATGATCCAGATCTAGTTCTATGACGATCCAGATCGAGAGATGATCCAGATCCAGATGACTTGAAGACGAATATGATCTAGTTGATACAGAGAAGAAGACCAGTGCTGAAAATCGTGTCGAAAGAATACCTTCCTAGTTAAGAGGGAGTGTTGATGTATATGTAACTTTGGAATGTATTATTCTATGTATCTTATGTATTGTAACCTGATGTTTATTCCGGGATGTTTCTATTATGTATTTGAGTCATGTTGTCATGCCCCGATGTTCCGATAGGGAAGATTAATAATGTAAACAAGTCTTGTAAAGTCATTAGGTAAGTCCCCACAGTTTCGGGGCACTTGAGTTATTATACACTAATTAAGGTGTAGGCTCGAGTAAGTAATTGTAAGTTGAGCCTATGTGTGAAAGTGCACTTCAAGTGAATGGAAGAATATAAATAGAGAGTGAGAGTCTCTCTATTTATCACTTGTACATCACATCACTTACTCTCTCAAGTGTGGTGCACTAGTGAAGAAGGAAATATACTGGGACTAGAAGACTACTGCTGTCAGGAGTGCATCTTACTGTTTTGGGGTCTTACATCTTGTGGTGATTCTATCTTTGAGGAAGTTGCGGGGTTTTCTCCATTTATGGTTTCCCCGATAAAAAATCTTTGTGTCTCTTGTCTCTTGTGATGTGCTTATGTTTTATTGCTGTGCTTGTTATTCTCTCAGTGAAAAGATCCTAACATAATGCTAGCTTAAATGTTGAAAAACTAACATCACCCAATCCAAGAAGTGATCTCATAAAGGTGAATGTCTTCTCTATGAATCTCTTGGTGAAGATGTTAGTATTTTCCTCTGCATATGGGAAATACTTTAATGATATCACCTACTCATGCACCAAGCTCCTGATGTAGTGCATGTGTATATCTATGTGCTTATTTTTCTATTGATGCACTGGATCAGTGGAAATATTGATTTCACTTTTATTACCACACCAAATGACTATGAGTGAATCAAATTTGAATCCAAGTTCCCAAATAATACCTTGCAACCACACACATTGTGTAGCTATGTTCACTTCTCCTCTCTACTCGGCCTCAGCTGATGAAAGGGATATAATGTGTTGTTTCTTTCTTTACCGGAATATGGGACCATGTGAAAGTATGAATACATAAACTTAAGTGGAATTTCTTTCTAGGTAATCTCCAACCCAATCATAATCAGTAAATCCAACTAGTTCTAGTGGAGAACTAGCAGCATAGTTCACCCCGAAGTGTTTGATTCCTTGCCCATAATGCAATATAATTTTTGCATCGTTCCAATGTATCTCATGAGGCACCTACATATATCTTGCAACAACACCTACAACATAAGACAAATAAGTTCGAGAGTGTGTGAGATACAACAAGTTCCCAAGTAGTTTCTTGTACAACGAGTTGTCCACCAATGGACATGCACCAAAATCACCTATATTTATTCCTGAAAGGAATGGGAACTTGGATTCCTTAAATTCATCCATATTGAAATTAAATAACAGGCCTACATCATACTTTCATTAGATGAACTTGATCCTTGCATCATATTTCTCAATCTCCAAGCCAAGAAATTGTTTCAACAGTCCAAGGTGAGTTATAGAAAACTCACTATGCAAAGAGGACTTTATTGATCCTATATAATTAATGAAACTTATTGTAATAAAAACATCATCAACATACATTACTATGACCTGCAATAAATCACCAATATTCTACAAATATACATTAGGAATAGATTTGCATCGCTCAAATCCTAGTGAAAGAAGGAAGTTATCCATCATGGCATACTAATCCCTAGGGTTTTGATTAAGGCCATAGAGTGACTTAAACCTGAAAAAGGATAGTGAATGAAACCTTCAATATGATGCATATATATATCCTTGTGAAGGTAACTATGAATAAAATCACTCTTAACATCCATGTGGTGAACCTCCCATCGCTTTGATGCATCAATGGCTAAAACTATCCTGATTGAGTCCATCTTTGCTACCGATGCAAAGGTATCTGTATAGTCCACTCCTTGGATTTGAGAGAAGAATTTTGAAATCAGCATGGCCTTCTAATTTATATATGAACCATCTACATCCACTTTGGTCCTATAGACCCACTTGCATTGCACTAGCTTTCTCTTGGAGGGTAGGGGAACCAACACCCAAGTTTGATTGTCTTGCAAAGACTTGAACTCTTCTTGCATGGATGTTTTCAATATTGGGTCAAGTGAAGCTTCTTGATATTTCCAAGGATCATATAAAACCATCATATATAATCTCTCTGAAATATTCAATTCACAAGTGGATAAAGCATTGTGAAATTGAGATCTAGTCTTCCTAGAGTCTATTGGATCTCCAGCAAGATCATTGACTACTTGTATGGTTTTCTCATCCCCCTTTATATCAATGGGTGATTCATGATATAAATGAATGTCATAATAATCATCAACAAAATCATAATCATAAATATAAGAGGAATAATCATCACTCACATCATCCTGGAGTCACAGGATGTCAACAATCCCCTTAAGCTAGCTCGATCTCTTGCATGGGCTCTTTTTCAAACTGTACACTCTTTTCAATGAATGTTTTATGAGATGACGAATCAAATATCTTGTATAATTTTTCATATTAAGAGTATCTAGCCATTATGGACTCCTTTCTTTGAGGTTGCAAGGCCTCTCTCTTCTCTGGAGGAATTCTAGCCTAAGCCTTTGAGCCAAAAACTCTAAAATGAGAAACATTAGGCTTGTGACCACTCCAAGCCTCAAATGGAGCTTTTCCTTCCAATTATTTATGTGGATCCATGTTCTAAATATATTCAGCACAATTTACAGCTTCATCCCATACCTTAGGTGACAAATCCTTTTCCTCTATCATGCATGTTGCCATATCTTTTAGAGCTCTGTTCTTGCGCTCTGGAACACCATTTTGTTGTGGTGTGTAGGGAAAAAAATGTTGCATATTAATGCCACTATCATGAAATATATATTGTAATTTCTTTTTTACATACTCGTCTTTTTCATTCCTAAGAACCTTTATTTTATTCCCACACGTTTTCTCAACTAAATTCTTGAACACTTTGAAAGTCTCAAAGACTTCAAATTTTTGTTTTATAAAATACACCCATCAATACCTTGAGAAACCATTTATGAAAGTCAAAACACACCTTGAATTCCCATATGATGGTGTGGGAAGAGGACCTATCAAATTTTAATGGATTAGATCAAGTACTTGGATATCCCTCCTTTCCTTCATTTTGTCATATTTGTGCTCAGCATGTTTTCCCACTATGTACCCTTACAAGTTCCTTTGGAAAACTTGAAGGTACAATTCCATTCAACCATGATATCCTTTATCATATCCTTGATTTAAATGTAATTGATATGGCCATACCACTCATGCTGCAATGTCTTCATCTCATTGGAATGTGACACGAACACATTCCCTTGAGAGTAGGGGAGTAAGTGAGAGAACTTATACATTCTCGAATCATGGTCAACAAAACCCATTGCAACAACTTGTCCTGTAGATATTTCTGATATCTCCACACAATATTGAGTAAATGTTACTCTCTGGGTTGTACCTATGTGTTTAATTTTATGTACAGAGAGTAGGTTCACTACAACATGATTTCCAAACAACATATTTTTGAAATACCCATCTTCTAGGTTGATCTTTCCAATCCCTTTGGCTTGGATATATGAATTATCACCCATGAGAATGGATCGGGAATTATAAATATGTATGTCTAATAAGGAATATTTCATGGAATCCATGTTCCTATAGGAACCTAAATCTATGATGAAGGATGAAGATCACAAAAACCCAACAACCAAAGCATGGAATCTATCTTTGTTCTTTGAGCTTAAACCTCCCTGTTTCTTCCTTGTGCCTTTTGGCAGTGGGATGTTGTTCTTATCAAGGGGTTGTGTGATCATGTCAATGGTTTTATTCATGCATGCTCTCTCTAGATTCCACCCCTTGTGACAATAACTAAAATTTTTATTCTCTTGCTTCTTCTTCTCTTTGTCCTTACTAGGATTCGCACCCCCATCTGAAGATTTGGGTGTGTCTTGCTTCTTCTTCTCTTACTGCTTCAAATCGTTGGATTTCTTCTTTCCTTAGGATTGATTCAAAACTATAACAGTGAGGGATTGATACTTGGTGGATTTTATGGTACCAATTTGCACCAACTTGTCTTATTCTTTAGTCAAATACTCCATGAAGTCTGCCAGTGAAGGAATTCTCCAATTTTGAGCCATCGGCTTTCCTGAGTGGAATGAGGAGACAAACACTGCGTACTCACGGCCTAGATTTTAAAGGATGTAGAAGATAATCTTCTCTTCCTACTTGTCAATTCAACATTGTTTCAGCTTAAGCACCAACGATTTGAACTTTGCAAAGAAATCCTAGATCATTTCAATTTGATTTGATCTGAATGAGATGAACTCATTTTTGAGTTGGTGTCCTCTCATCTTGTCAGTATTCCAAAAAAATGACTCATTATTGATCCAAAATTCATTAGGTGTAGTAATATTTTCTACATGGAAGAGAATATCCCTCTATATACTGATACAAATCATCTCGAATGCCTCATCAAATATGTTGAAGTACTTCCATTTTTCCACAACATATTGGGGTCCATTCTCAGTCTCCATGGTGACTCTATAAAGGCATTTCGACCTGATTTGGATCACCATTTAGTAATTTCATTCAAAATAGTTGAATGGGTTAATTAAGACATTATTCTTCTCCATTTCTTCTTGCGCACTGAGTGACATAAACACTGGAAGTACCTGCAATACAGACACTATAATTTTTCTGGAAGAAACCCTAGATAGAAAATCAAACACTCTATATTTGATTTGAAACTCCAAATATATCTAATACCATGTGAAAATATGATTCACAGCAATATCTAGGTGCTAAATTAATCCTCCCAACTCAATATATTCACAAATTATGCAGAAAAAATATGAAAATACTAAAATTAACACATAAGAATGGATCCAATAATAGAATTAATTATCATTGACCAGTATGTAAATAGTAATTTAAAATGTTTATATTACATTTGTATAAAATCATTATCCTTTGGAGGAAATTTGGATGCATACATGTGGCAAGCTTAGATTTGACCTCAAAACCCCCCTAGGTGGACCAATGAGCTCCCAAACAACCTCAAAGAGTCATGAATTCCTATTTGAACATGGTTGGAGTATGCTAGGACATTAATTAAGGTAGAGTAGGTGTGGTGGATTGCATGGGTGAGTGGGAGTGGCTCTAGGCAGCAATAAAAATTCAAAGAGGACCAAAAACACCCAAATACCATACATGGGAGCCGCTAGTCAACCATTCCTACTTTATGGAGTGGGAGTGCACCAAGTACTAAAGTTTCATAAATGAGGGCCCATGTGTAGATAGAATGATCAAATGTGGGAACCTAGGTGCATTAATGAGTCCAAAATACCAAAAGAACCTTGCTTGGACAACACAACCTAGTTTTAGACCATATAACATAAGTATGAAACGATTGAAAATGTGTCCTAGGTGTATGACCATAGTAATAAGGTGGTATAATGCTCTAACACTTTTACCCAATCTTTTTTACATATCAAAATCTTAAAAATTAATGGACAATCAATTCTTAAAACTATAATTATATATGATAAGTACCAACATATATATGTATATATCATTTTCATTCTTTAGTTTTTATCAATCACACTTTTCTTTATGTGGCATTGAATTGTTTAAGTGGAAACTTAGTGGATTTGATTAGATTGGAGGTCTATATTTATTTAGAAGGAATGAAAATTAAATGTTTCAATAATTTTGTATTTTATTATTATTATTTATATAATAGTTTAGGAAATGTAATTTATATATTAGTTTAGGATGTACTTTATATATTAGTTTAATATTTTTTATTTGAATTTTATAGCATGATAAAATGTATATTACAATTTTTTTTTTGAAAACAATATAGGCAGTAAGGAAGACTATTTCATATCTTAGAAGTCCAAGCTATTCTCCCAACAAAAGAACAAAAACCATTTTAACCATTCTCCCAAGAAAAAAATGCATTAGTTATATTTATAACCATCTACGAAGACCAAACTCTCAAACCACACAGGTCAAACTTTGTTGGATGTTATGAGCAATGAAAATTTAAAAACACAGACACTTTAAACTTGGAGGTAATTTGATAGAATAGATGGAGCATATGAGAATATGTTTAAATTCTAATATTTCTTGTAAGTGTTGTAGAAGAATTATTAGTTGTAATAAATCTCACTAATATCCCACAAAGGATAATTCATAAATCCAAAGTCAATTTTTGCAAATCAAAATCTTTTATCTAGAGTTAAAAAATAGGTTAGCTAGTAGCATTTGAAACACCTTATCGACAAAAAATAAAATTTGAATGTTGACATAGGTTGAGGCTTTGTACTTGTGTACTAATAATATCCATTGTAAATAATCTTAGTAAAAAATATTCCAAATCAAATGGTAATATATTTAATAATAAGTTCATTATCGAGTTTGATAATTAGTAGACATCAATGGACATTTACTTTGAAGTAGAGAGGTACACCAATAAGGAAACCTAGAAGTAGAAATAATGACCTAGTGATAATGATGTGAATTGAATATGTGCATGACTGATAAATTATTTATACATGTGTTCATGTTTATTTGTTGGATTGAAAATATGGTTATTAGAGCATCTTTCCTCTAAGGGCGTTTCCTCTCAAAAGGGGAAGAAATATAATGTAACAACTTGATTAACTTAAAAACAATTCTTAATATATTATGTTGTAATCAATTATCAAGCATAAAAATTGTGATAATGGATATTGGAAAAAAAATTGCAAGGATTCCTCTTCAAGTATGGTTCATGATGGTAATTATGTGAGTGATGTAAGGAAATGTTTCCCCTTTATATTAAATTTTCTAGTTTTCTTCTTAATTTGCACCAAGGTAATTTATTTATAGGAAAGGAAAAAAATACATAATCATTATTTATGAAATAGTTAACAAATGTGTATTTCATATTATTAATACTCATTTTAACTTTTTAATAATCAACTGTGTCTTATTAATAATCAATTTAACTTCTTTTACATGTATAATTATTAATTCCAAAACACTCGTCATCCAAAACATACACTTAAATTGCATTACTTTGTCGACATAAACATAGGATAAAGTAAAAACATGTACATGTACATCCACATAAACATAAAGATGATATAAATAACTCATGGCAATATAAACATATAAAACATCATATATAGCCATGAAGACAAAATAGAATACAAAAATAGTCTAGAGGATTGAGTCCATAAAAGTGTACAACTACACATATGTATGTGCATAACAATATAAATAGTTGTGCGAGACATTAACAAGTCTCATCTAGTTTGTGGACTAGGTACCTAATTGGATGTGTGGCTACCCCCATGGAGAGAAGAACTTGCACTACTCCCTTGGCGCAAGGGTTCTTGTGGGCTTGGGGATGGCACACTAAAATACTAGTTGAGATATGGAAACTACAAAAATAAAATTTACAAACTCTATAAGTGTGTTATATTATATAGTAATTACTTGCAATTTACAAGATAGTATATGTATGTAAATTTTAATTCCATATATAAACTTACATTAGTCATTTCAAGCTCAATGTCGATGTCAATGTCATTGTCATCGCGGATTTAAATGTGTAACTACCTCAAGAACTTTCCAAGTCAATGTGCCCTCATCGAGATGACACCGATCTAAGGCATCCCACTCATGTCTCCACATGATAGGATCATTAGGGAATCAATGTACATCCCCTGTGTAGTGTGACATCTTGCATGTAATCAGTAAACTAGTAATAAAGATGAACATCATAAATTAAACATCAAATTGAATTCTACATTGCATTAACACATAAATTATTTTACCTTTTGAATGGGTTGTTGATGGTTGGTATATGGAAGAGGATATCTTTGTAATGTCCCCCAGGGATATCAATGGGTCTAAGGGAAATATCATTATCTCTCTAAGGATATTTATATAATTTTAGCACAACGGATTAGTTAAAAAAATATTAAAATTCATTTTCAAGATTTAATCACAACAAAGTCCCTTTAATTACTGATAAAGTAAAATAAATTCAATAATTATTCCAACCTATGATCCAAGGGCTGTAAATGATTACTAACACCTTCTAGAAATATAACATATCCATTCCAATCAAATTCCAGACATAAATTCCACCTCTAAAGTCCATTTACTCTTAATGATGGTTAACTAGTAATTAGTGTTTCGATTGCGATACTTAATGTTAGAATAATCAACCCATAGTTTACCCACTTAGACATTAATTTAATTATTTTTTTCTTATTAGCCTAGTTCATGTGTCGCACCTTGTGCAAGTTGTCTTTTACCTATCCATAGTGGTCAAACTTGCCTTATTTGACTCATGTAGCGCATGGGAAATCCCAAGGAATCAAATCTGCTTTATTCCTGGCCTCCTAGGTGCCCTTCTGCTTTTTCTACTTTATTCCTTGCTTTTTCAGTGTTTTAAGGCAAATGGAAAAGCTAGACTAGGTGAGGTGAACTAGTTTTTTGTCCTCTTCATCCTCCACTCTTTTCTCCTTGAAAAAGCATGTATGAGATGCCATTCCACCACTATTTAGCTTGCCTAAGCCATTTTTCCAATTCGTGAGCTCCATGACAGATTTGGGATCAGCTTTTTACACCTATGGGGGATTTTCTTATTTTTAGTAAGCCTGCTTTATGCTAGACTCGAATTGCTCCTCATT
>LPNX010747042.1:109176-119735 GCA_001517045.1 Pseudotsuga menziesii | reverse complement strand
CTTACCATTAAGAGGTCATGTGTGTACTTGTTTAAAAAAAATTGATGATCATTTGATGCTTACAACCTTCATGTAGGGCCAAAGGAAACTATTTCCTCCAATGATCATGTCTACAACATAGAGAACCACACCTATTGCTCAATACGTCCAATAAGGATATAACTCCGAGTTTTACATCGTCTATACAAAAGGTAGGCCTTGTGGTCTAGGCCATGCTTTATGACCAAATACTAGAGACAAAGGCCCTAAGACCCGTTCCTCTATGAATCATGTATCATGTATCATGCACATGCTCTTAAAAACCAATTTCAAATAAATTTTTATAAAAAATTTATTATTTGTCTCGGGCCTACAGTTGATTAATTGTATTTATGGTTCATATAGGTTTGTTTAGTTGGTGTTTTATCGATTTTTTTCAATCCTCCATGAATTCACGGAGGATTGAAAAAAATCGGGCAGCATTTCGGCTTGCCCGAGACACATTTCAAAAATAAACCGGTAGCATAAACCCTACTGGTTGACATAATTTATATATATATATATATAACAAATTAACGAAAAAATTCAATTTAACTACAAATTTTCAAAAATCCGACAGCATTTCTGCTTGCCGGTACACATTTTAAACATGAAAATTATAAAAATATAAATTTACTAAATTTGAAAACAAAACTATAAAAACATACATTTACTAAATTTGAAAACAAAATTATAAAAATATACATTTATCAAATTTTATAAATTTATAAAAAAAAAATTTAAATTCCATTTAAATTGAAAAATGTTACCTCTTTGCTCTGACATTGTGATGAGGATGGGTTGCTTTGGGGCGATGGTCGTTGTTCCTCGGTCGAGTTCGCTGTCTCTCGATCGAGCTCTGTCCCTCGGTTGAGTGATTGAAAATGACAATTGGGGCCCCCGCGGCCCCTTTTTATTTATTTTTTTGAAAAAGGTACCTCGGTCGAGGTATGTACCTCGACCGAGGTATTTATTAACCCTCGGTCGAGGTTACAATACCTCAACTGAGGGTTAATAAATACCTCGACCGAGGGCTGAAAAAAACCTCGGTCGAGGGCTTTATAAAACCTCGGTCGAGGTATTAATACCTCGGTCGAGGGCTTAACAAGCCCTCGACCGAGGTACATTTTTTTGTTTTTGGCAAGATGCGCTTGCCAAAAAGTGTTACCCAGGTCCGTGGATTCACCCATTATTAACCAATAATTAATCAATTGTAGTCTCATGATTAATTGATTGAAATGTAATTAATATTATTAACCAATAATTAATCAATTGTAGTCTCATGATTAATTGATTGAAATGATAGCGTTGACATGTTTATGTTTATTGTTAAGTCCCCTCGCGCATTGTTTCTTAATAAATAAGGTACATTTATAGGTTAAAAACAATTCACAATTACTTAGTTAACCTATCCAACTATTTAAATATTTCATACTAGCGTGCATGTGTGAGGTGTGCATGCATGGCCAGTACATGCACAGGCTACACATGTACCATAGTAAAAACCCCTAAATTCTAACTGATACAAATAATATTTCACGCAACATGACGCATATACAGATATAATAAGATTTATTGTGACATTCGGAGTTATTTAACAATTATGTTCTTATTAATTAGTCAGTTAAGATTGGTACCTACCATCACTAGTCCGGTATCATAATTGTCCAACATTCAACAATAATAACTAATATGTCCACCCATCCTAACCTACGTTCGCATCCTCCCTATCCTTCCTCTGCTAATACAAAGTGGATGCCAGCTGTACTGACCTTCCCACACCGAACCTGAGAGTGGTAGCGTCGGCTATCTAGCAAACCTAGCCTCTCCTAGTAGGCATCTGACCATCATCATCACAACAACTTGGGGAGCGTGTCTCAGCACTTCCCTCCCACGACCTCGGGTATCAAGTGACATAGGGTGGGAAATGCATCCATCCCTCTCAACATACTGGGTACATACTCATGAAACCATACTGCGTTGCTATCGAGTTTATTGGTACGTGTCATCGTACCATCACTTCGTAATTAAGGCTCTTCCTCAAGATATGTATTGAGTCATACTTTGCATCACACACTTGGCTATCACATAGCCCCTGTACCCTGCAAGTTAGCACTATGAAAAACTTGCATTCATAACAATATTAAATCAATAACTGGTCCATATCATCAACATTATTTCCTTTCATCATAAAATCACAAAATAAATCATATCATGGATGGGTACCCATGTACCACATCATACATATCACATCATACCAAGGATTACTATACACTATATGTTTTAGTTATGAAATAAATGAATCTGATGACAACTACTGCATAAGCACAATAATTTCATATAAATGATAATCATCATAACATCATAATCAAAGCATCTACATAGGCATGTTAATCGTCGTAACATCATGATCAAAGTATAGTATAAGCATGATAACATCATAATATCATAATTAGAGCATAATCATGATACCATCATAACATCCGTAAATAATCACATATAACCTGCCAAAATATAGTTCATGAAGTATAGTTGAGTCCACAGATAATAAGTAAATACACTGTAATAAGTCTAAGTGATAAATATGCCAGAGTCAAAATATGGGGTACTACATACACCCACCCTTCAAGAAACTTCGTCTTGAAGTTATGGTCAAAATAGTGAGGTAAAATCTTGACGTATAGTCTCCGTGTCCTCCCAGGTAGCAGATCCTGGGCTATACTTTTCCCACTGGACCTTGAATTGGTCCACGTGTCGACTACGGAGCATGTCGAACTCTATGATCCAGTATACGTAATGGTTCGGCCGTGAAGGTTCCCTCATTTGAGACCTGCAAGTCCTTCCAATGAATCTTGTGAGACTCATTGGCTATGTAATGTCGCAACACTGAAACATGAAATACATTATGAGTCCTATATAAGTAGGGTGGCAATTCAAGATGATAAGCTACCAGTCTGATTCTTTCAAGAATCTCGAATGGCCCTATAAAGCGAGGTGACAACTTGGTCCCCTTTCCAAACCGAATGGTACTTTTATTCGGTCAGATGCGTATAAATACGCGATCCCCTACCTCATAACTTCTATCGGTTCTGTGTGCATCATCATAACTCTTTTGTCTATCCTGTGCTTCCTTAAGACGCTTCCTGATCTGTACCACTTGCTCTTCCATCTCCTGAAGCAACTCAGGCCTGACTAAAACACGATCCTCCAACTTGTCCCAACTGAGTGGAGTCCGCAAGGTCTCCCATACAATGCCTGGTATGGAGTCATACCAATGGAGCTGTGATGACTGTTGTTATATGCAAACTCTACTAGAGGAAGATATTTCTCCCACTGTGTCTGTCGATCCATAACATACATCCTAAGAATGTCCTCCATCACCTGATTCACCCTCTCTGTCTGCCCATCTGTCTCAGGATGATAAGTTGAGCTTAAGTTCAGCTGGGTCCCTAATGTTGACTGCATGCTTGTCCAAAATATAGAGGTAAACTTAGGGTCTCGGTCAGAAATTATCTTCTTCAGAACTCCATGAAGGCATATAATTTCATTTATGAATACCCTTGCTACATCTGTCACATCATAAGTGTCTCTTACTGGAATGAAGTGGGCACTTTTGGTCAGTTTGTCGACCACTACGAGTATAGCATTATGTCTCGAGGATGTGAGGGGCAATCCCACAACGAAGTCCATGGAAATGACTTCCCATTTAGTCTCACGAATATCATGAGGTTGTAAGAGACCGGCTGGGTGTCGATGATCTTCCTTGACTTGCTGGCATTCTAGGCATTTTGAAACAAAATCAACTACATCGCTCTTCATACCGGCCCAAAAGAAGAGCTTCTTCATGTCTGCATACATCTTCTTCACTCCAGGGTGCGCACAATAATGTGCCCTATGGGCCTCTCTAAGGATTTCTTCCTGAGATTACCTTCTTTAGGGATATACATCCTCCCTTAGTATCACAGCAACCCATCTTCCTCAATATGGTACCCATAATACTTCGACTCACACTTCTTCCCACTCTGAATATCGGAGGTTACCTTTATATACCATCCATCTCCCAAGAGTTTTTCGAGCTCTTTCTCCTTCAAACCCACTCTCAAGGGGATTAAGGAGAAAATCCTCGACCTTCGACTTAGAGCGTCTGCCACCACATTCTCCTTTCCTTTGATATATGAGATACCAAAGTCATACTCACTCATAAACTCACTCCACTGTCGCTGCCTAGAATTTAGATCCCTTTGTGTAAAAATATACTACAAACTCTGATGATCTATCTTAAGTGTGAAACTTCTGCCAACTAGGTAGTGTCTCAATAATTTTAGTGCCAGCATTAGTACTACCAATTCTAGATCATGTGTGGCATATTTCTCCTCATGAGGCTTCAACTTACGAGATGCATAAGCTATTACCCCACCTTCCTGCATTAGAACTACTCCTAATCCTTGCTTTGAGGAATCAGTACATACCATGAAGTCTTTATCCATGTCTGGTACCCGTAAGATTGGTGCACTCGTCAGCAATCTCTTTAATTCAGCAAAAGCGACATCATAATCATTGGTCCACTCATATTGGACTCCCTTTCGCTGCAAGGTGGTGATGGGTTTTGCAATTTTGGAGAATCCTTCCACAAATCTTCGGTAATACCTTGCTAATCCCATGAATCTACGCACCTCATGCGCATTCTTTGGAATTGGCCAATCCTCGATGGCCTTCACCATTTCTGGGTCCACTGAGATCCCTTCTCCTGAGATGATATGCCCTAAGTAGTGAATCTCCTTTTGGAAGAAAGAACACTTTGACAATTTACCAAATAGTTGATGTTCCCTTAATCAAGTCAAGACTAACCGCAAGTGCTCCTCGTGCTCCTTCTCGTTCTTAGAATATATAAGAATGTCATCTAAGAATACCTGAACAAAGTGGTCCAAGTAATTCCGAAAGACACTATTCATGAGGCTCATGAATACTGCTGGAACATTGGTCAAAACAAATGGTACTACTACGAACTCATAATGCCCAAATTGAGTTTGAAAAGCAGTCCTAGGGATGTCATTTTCTTTAATCCTAAGCTGGTGATACCCCGACCGCAAATCAATCTTAGAGAAGACTGATGCACCTTTCATCTGATCAAATAGGTCATCAATTCTTGGTATAGGATAATGTTCTTCATCGTGGCTTTGTTCAAATCCCTATAAGCTATGAACAGTCCCAAAGATCCATCCTTCTTCTTAACAAAGATCACTGGTGCTCCCCATGGTGAGATGCTAGGTCTAATTAGTCCCAAGTCTAGAAACTCTTTTAACCGGATCTGTAACTCTCGAAGCTCAGGGGTTGTCATTCTATAAGGAGTCTTTGAGATCGGCTCTGCACCGTGTTTCAGTTTGATCATGAAATCAAGCTCTCACTCTGGAGGTAGTTGTGGGAGTTCTTTTGGAAAGACATCCTTGAACTCAGATAATACTGGGTAAGAATTCAAGGAAGGTCCTTTACTATCGCTCACTGTCTCAACTACAAACAACTGACATCCTTGTCTTAAACATCTTTTATCTTTCACTGCGGAGATGAAATGGAGGGATATTTTCCTCTTTCGACCTTGGATTTGAATAGCTTGACCCTCATCATCAAGGCACAAGACTTTCTTCGTATAGCAATCCATGAAAGCTCTATGGCCCTCTAACCAATCCATGCCGACAATGAGGTCATAGGTACTCAAATTGGTGACATAAGCATCCATCTTAGTGGTGCACACTCCTAAGTCAACTTGACACCCCCTTACCTTAAGACCTACTACTTGTTTAACCCCTGAAGCCATCTCGATCGATTCAAAATCATCATGCTCGCAGGCTGCCAACCCACATTTATCTAATGCATATGGTGAAATAAAACTATCTGTTACACCAGGATCAAATAAAATTTGAAGTTTGACATTGTTTACTTTACCAGTGGATTCCACTATGGTGGACTGATGTTCTGCCTCGTGGTTGTGAAAAACTGTATGAATCCGATGAGTGTTATCATAATTGCTCATGTATGCTTTTTGTTCCTTCTGTCTGCTGCTGGTCTACCCTTTAGGACAATCCCTCTGAAAATGAGGACCTCCACATCCCCAACAAGATACATTAGGTGGTGCTTGCATGTTGCTAGGAGGAGTCCTCTGGGATGTGTTCCTTCCATGAGATCCTCTGAAACCTCCCGATCCTCTATAGGAATTTCCTGTGTTCATCCTCAGTTCCCATGGTTTGTTGACCAAGCCTGCGATACCGAGTTAACTGAAATGTTACCCCTCAGGGTGAACCTGTTACCATAAGGAGGAGGTCTGGATTGTCCTCCTCTGAAGTATGGTCATGGGGCCTTCCCTGTAACATACTGATTGGATCCTATCAACTTGCTTCCTCCCTTTGCATCTGACATATCCTCAGCATAGCGAGCATACTCAACTTCCATGGCAACTGAAGATGGCTTCCACATCCGTACTGCGGTTCTGATCTTGTAGTTGAGTCCATACACAAATCGCTCCACCTGTCGATCATCCGAGTCCAAGTATGGAACATACTTTACTAGTTCCATGAATCTAGATTCATACTCTTCTACTGTCATGTTTCCATGTACCAAAGCATGAAAGGAACCCGCCTATTGTTCCCTGTAATAAGCCGAAAGATACTTCATGTTGAATCTCTCCTCGAATAACTCCCATGAAACAGACAAAGGAGTAAGGTGCAATTGTTTCTCGAGGTCTGAACACCAATTTAGGGCATCGCGCTTTAGCTGGAAGATGGCCATTCTAGCCTTGGAACTCGAAGTATACTCGTTTAGTGCGAAGCACCTCTTCATACCCTCGAGCCACGCTTCAGCATGCTTACCCGGTCGTCCTCCAGAGAACTCAGGAATTTTGATCTTCTGTAGCTCTCTAGAAATATCCTGAAGCGGTTCTTGCCTTGGGCCCTGTGCCCTCTCAGAGTTTTATCGGCTCACCTGTGTGGTTTCTACCTCTATGATCCTCTCCGACTGTCTTTTTAGTGTGGCCATGATAGTTTCCAAGGACCTCGGTATCACCCCCATCTCAGGGCTGGAGGTTGTCCTTGGCGGCGTCGGTGGTGGGATCTGTGGTGGCGGTGAGGGTGGTTGACCTGGGGTCTGTGGTGGTGGCAAGGGTGGTTGACCTCGACCCCGCCCTGAACCTCGACCTCGACCTCTGCATGTTTGAACCATGATAATTCCTGACATATTCAACAACATTATGCCATTGTTATCTCAGTCTAACAATTGCAAAGATAAATTTTTAGTTATGCGATGCTTATATTTATGCGTAGAGACCAATTGTCAATATTTGCATAAAACTTTCATAGTCGCCTTCATCAAACTATTTCATCTTGGGTTTTAATCTGTGCCTTAACGTTCAGCTCATAATGCTAGTCTCAACAGTGTCTTGTTTTTCTTATTTCACATCCATCTCGCCTCTTCGACTATTAGTCAAAGTCTCGGTAATACCTTAAGCTTAGTACTTGAAATAACATAGACTAACTAACGTTACCATATCTAAATTTTAGTGTTATCTATATTGTTAGGTTTACATTTAACATTTAACTCCCAACATTTAACATTTAAATGCTATTTCTAACTAACTAATATTAGATTAAAGCAAACTAACATTAAATACTACATGTAATTATCCTAACATCTATTTTAATGAGAACCTTTATCTTAACTTAATTGAAGATAGCATCTAATTTAAATATTTAACTTACAACTACTTATAACACCTAATTTTTAAAATAATAATAAATTAATCATTTAAATATAACTTAAATGAAATGTTAGTAAATCAACAAGTTCCCATGTTAAATAGAAATAATAATACACAATTGTAATAGTTTTTACTGAAAACCTAATAGATATTCATAAGTAATTTTAATTAAGTATTAAATAATATTTATATAAAAATAATAATAAAATAAACTTCAAATTAAATTTAACTAAAGCTTAAATAATATTAAAATAAAATAAACTTTTGAATTTTAGCCCCATGCTTTATAGTTACCAGAATTTATATTTAATAAATAATAATCTTGACATACATGATTATTAATTGGATTAATGGTCTCTTTAATATTCTACCAAATATTGGATTAAGTGTGACCCAAAATTATATAAGATGGTAACGAATCTATAATTAAGTTTACATGGAGAAATAAGAAAGGTATAGTTTAGATTTTTAAAAAATCAATAATTTGTGTTATATAATGATTTTTTTCATGCATATAAACTATTTATTAATATAATTGAAAATTTAAAGAACCGTATATGGAAAAATAATTTACTTTGTGCGAAAATCCAAATTAGTATCCTTCACGTGTCCAACTCTTCTCCATTGGTCTGTCGCCCAGCTCCACCAATCACAGTCTCAGACCGTCCTTCTCCGTGGCTCCCTTTTCTCCCATGCAACCCAACACCCACGTGAATTGAGGCTGCACGCGCCCCACCTGTCCACCAACATGCAGCCGGTGCATGGCGTGGAGTTCCCCCCGCTCCTTCAATAACCCTCTCATTCTTACCCGCGCGCGAGGTCCTTCTCAGATTTTCAGCTTACTAGACGACCGCTTGTCCTTCAACTGCACAAGACTGATGAAGGCCGCAAGGATTATGCCGAGTTCCTTCGCCTGCCCAGAAAGAAATCCACGGACTTTACACTGGTAAGGAAGGAAATTGTAGATGAGACTGATCGAATTACGGGGCGTTCCAGCAAGTCTCAAGTGTCTGTTCTTTTGCCGTTTGGTATTTAGTTTGTTCACATTAATTTCTATTGGTTTATAAGTGGGATGTCTCCAATGGCTGGCGAATTCTAATGAGTAAATTACATTGGTGTTTTAGTATGTGGTTCTACAAATTCATGGTTTATGGTTTCTCTAATCTATTTCTCATAAAATCTGTTTAATATTTCCACTAAAATTTGTTGTACAAGCTAGGAGCAGGCTGTGTGGCATAGTATCTTAATAGTTCTTTTTCTTTCCATCTATGCTTTTAATTAGCACAGTCTGTGAACACAAGGATTCTGAGAAAGAAGTCTGCGATATCACCCAAAGCTTTGAATTTCCTTTCCCGGTAACAACTTCTACATGATCATTTATTAAAATGGTGATTACCTGATTTCATTTGGTTTTAAAGTGGTCATTTATTACAATGGAAATAAAATTTCGTTAGGGTTAAAGTGACGTATTCGTGAATTTAACACCGTGTTTCTTCTTAGAAGTAAAATAAAATTATGTTATTTACACTGAAACGCCTTGGGTTTTCAATGGAGCCTGGTAGAAAACCTACACATTAAGGTATCTAAGATGTAAATTCCATAATAGTCAGGTTGGCACAGGAAATAACTCTACTCTGTCACTAATGCAAATGCTAGAAACCAAAGAATATGGAATAATCAGGCTGACAAACGAAAGAACTTCCCAATGGAGCGCTGATCCCAGTTTAAACGCACAGATAATATTCTTTTATTTTATCTATCTATCTATCTATCTATCTATCTATCTATCTATCTATCTATATATATATATATATATATTGTTTTCTGTGTGTTGACATTAATGCTGAAGGTAATAGAGTTTGTTTCCATTCATTTTCCTATCCATGTGTTGAGTAGATTCAATATGGCTAAGAGACTTTAGAGTCTTAGGCTCGTACCTCACCCCTTACAATAAGGTTTAAAGTAGGAATACAACGCGCGTCAATGGCCTTTGAATAGGTTTTTACTTAGTATGGATGTGCCCTGGTCCTCCAATCAGGAAGGGTATATTCGTAATAAAAGACATAAAGAGAGTCAAAGCTAACAGCATGGAAAAACAATTACAAGTTGCAGTCTGTTAGTTAATTTATTTTTATCTTATAGGGATTTGAAAATTTCCAATAAAGATATTCATCTTGCTTTTGTGAATGACAATTTTCAAGGATGGTGACAAGGATAAAAAGGGTATAAAAAAAACCACGGTCATCCTCAGTAAAATGTTATGTTGTTTGCACTGAATCATTTGCAGAGGTAGATAAAGGAAGCTCATACATTTTGTCTCGCAAATCTATCCATGAGGCATGATTCCTTTCAATTGGTTTACGGTGAACATGTTATCGTTGCTGGAGCTCTTTCAGTAGCCACCCACCATATCCAGAAGATTATGTCCTCCTTTTGAAGCACAAGGGTAACAATTAAGCACTTTACCTTACCGTACCTTACCTGACTGGAACTTCCTTCTACGACTAGCAATATGGATCGCTCTTCAACAGGGTCAATTATCAATCCTTATTCCTTCCATGACAGGCTATTCCCATCCCAGCCTGTTCTCCTAATTTTGATCTATTTTGCTTCCTTCGAACTGATACCATCTATGCGTTTATACTCGTAATAAATAAAGGAGGAGGGAGCAGCTAAGGCATAGGGCTACTATTTTTTTCTAGGGCCTTGCTATTACATCTCTTAGTATGCCGCGCCTCATGCCTTTTTATGCATATACATACTGTTTCCAGTTTGAAAAAGTATACAGCTCAGTAAG
>LPNX010747042.1:80112-106680 GCA_001517045.1 Pseudotsuga menziesii | reverse complement strand
ATTCTATCTTGGGCAGTCCAGTTTAGATTTGTTTGACATTTGTTATGTATTAATGAATTTTCTTGATTTGTACAATTTCCTCGCCCCCGATGAGATGGTGTAAATTACTTAAATGTTTTTCCTATTGAATTGTACACGTGTTACATTTAAAACCTAACCAATTGTCATAGAATTTTACCTATGTTGTTTGTTTAAGTTTTATATTGAAAGGTAAAAGTAATGGTAATAATAGTATTATTAATTATTATTTATTATTAACTAAATAATAAGTACTTAATAATAAACATTAATAATATGAAATAATAATAATAGATAATAATAACAGAAGTAAAATAATAATTAATATTATTAACCAATAATTAATCAATTGTAGTCTCATGATTAATTGATTGAAATGATAGCGTTGGCATGTTTATGTTTATTGTTAAGCCCCCTCGTGCATTGTTTCTTAATAAATAAGGTACATTTATAGGTTAAAAACAATTCACAATTACTTAGTTAACCTATCCAACTATTTAAATATTTCATACTAGCGTGCATGTGTGAGGTGTGCATGCATGGCCAGTACATGCACAAGCTGCACATGTACTATAGTAAAAACCCCTAAATTCTAACTGATACAAATAATATTTCACGCAACATGACCCATATACAGATATAATATGATTTCTTGTGACATTCGGAGTTATCTAACAATTATGTTCTTATTAATTAGTCAGTTAAGATTGGTACCTACCATCACTAGTCCGGTATGATAATTGTCCAACATTCAACAATAAAAACTAATATGTCCACCCATCCTAACCTACGTCCGCATCCTCCCTATCCTTCCTCTTCTAGTACAAAGTGGATGCCAGCTGTACTGACCTTCCCACACTGAACCTGAGAGCGGTAGCGTCGGCTATCTAGCAGACCTAGCCTCTCCTAGCAGGCGTTGGACCATCGTCATCACAACAACTTGGGGAGCGTGTCTCAGCACTGCCCTCACACAACCTCCGGTATCAAGTGACATGGGGTGGGAAACACATCCATCCCTCTCAACATACTAGGTACATACTCATCAAACCATACTGCGTTGCTATCAGTTTTATTGGTACGTGTCATCATACCATCACTTGGAAATTAAGGCTCTTCCTCAAGATATGTATTGAGTCATACTTTGCATCACACACTTGGCTATCACATAGCCCTTGTACCCTGCAAGTTAGCACTATGCAAAACATGCATTCATAACAATATTAAATCAATAGTTGGTCCATATCATCAACATTATTTCCTTTCATCATAAAATCACAAAATAAATCATATCATGGATGGGTACCCATGTACCACATCATACATATCACATCATACCAAGGATTACTATCAACTATATGTTTTAGTTATGAAATAAATGAATCTGATGACGACTACTGCATAAGCACAATAATTTCATATAAATGATAATCATCATAACATCATAATCAAAGCATCTACATAGGCATGTTAATTGTCGTAACATCATGATCAAAGTATAGTATAAGCATGATAACATCATAATATCATAATTAGAGCATAATCCTGATAACATAAAAACATCCATAAATAATCACATATAACCTGCCAAAATATAGTTCATGAAGTATAGTTGAGTCCACAGATAATAAGTAAATACATTGTAATAAGTCTGAGTGATAAATATGTCGGAGTCAAAATATGGGGTAATACAGTTATCATCACATAATCATATCATAATCATTATCATCACCACCACCACCACCACCATGAATGTCTACATTCTATGCATGACAATTAACAACTCTATTTTGGAAGACGACCATCATCATCATTGTCATTTGCATCATCATCATCCTCATTGGGACCATCATCATTATCATCATTATTATCTTTTCCATCTTTTAGAACATCATACCACCTAGTACCATAGTCACATACCATCTAGGACCATATCCTCATTCATTTTCACTTATGTTGCTTAGTCCAACCATTGGTTATGATGGCTTCTTAAGGGTATTGGGGGTTTTGGACCATTAATTGCACCCAACACCCACATTTTGGTCAACCAAGTGCATGAGCACCCTCATTAATGACCTTTTGGTCCCTTGAGGAGCTCCCACTCCTTAAATCATGGATCATTTTTACCATAGGCACCGATGCATCGTTGTTCTAGTGTTTTTGACTATTTTGAACCATTTATGACTTCTTAGAGCCACTCTCACTCATCCATGCACTCTTCCATCCATACGTAGCCCTTATTTATTACTAAGCATGCTTCCCCAATTTTCACATGTCCATTCGTGACCATTTTAGGTGGTTTTGGAGATTATTGGTCCACTTAGGGGGGTTTGAGGTCCAATCTAAGCCTGGCACATGTATGCCACCAATTTTCCTCCAAGGGATAAGGATTTTATCCTATTGTAATATAATCATGTTCCAAACATATTTACATGTTGGAATGTAATAGAAAACTTAGTTATTGGAACCATCTCTATGTTAGAATTTTTATCTTTTACATGTTTACTTCATGTATTGCCAAATTATTTTCTTGTGAGGATTCTCTTAGATTCTAGATATTGTTGTGATTCATAATTTATCATGGTACCATATATATTTGGATATTCAAGTCGAATTCATTTATTTCATAGGGTTCTAATTGCAATCTAGGGTTTCCTCCAACAAATTGATAGTTTGCATTGCAGGTTGTTCAAGTGTTCTTTGTTACTCAATGCAAAACAACAAATGGAGAAGTATCATGTTACCTTTCTCACTCCATTAAACTATTTTTAGTGGAATGCTAATATGATGATTCAGTTGAGATCGAGAGGTTTCTATAGAGTTTCCATGGGGACAAAAAATGAATGAAACTCAGATGTTGAGAAGTCCAAGTTTTTTAACATATTGTATGAATCGTTTGGGATGGTATGTATCAATATTTCAAGATACCTCCTATTTCATTTTAACACTCTCACAACACCAAATGAAATGTGTCTCACACTTGAGTCACTATTTGGGAAGACTGATGAGATAAGAGGCCACCAACTTGAAAATGAGTTGATCACTTTGAATCCAACTCTTTTTGAAATGATACAATACTTTTTCACCAATTTTAAATCCATGGTTCTTCAGCTGAAGAAACATGGCATATAAAAGAAGGAATATCGGCTGATTTTTTCCATACTTTTGAAGCTATGGCATGAATATTCAATGTTTGTTTCAACATTCCACTTAGGAAAGATGACAGTTTGAAATTGGAGAATGCCAGCTTTGGAATACTTCATGGAGTCTTTGACTCAATAAAAAGATAAGTTGGTTCAAATGGGTACCATAAAATCCACCAAGTATTTCTAATCAATAAAATGGAAATAAGAAGCCCAAGGATTTGAAGCACCAAGAGAAGAGGAAGTAGTAGAAGACCAAATCTTCTGATGGGGGTTTGAATCCTGTCAAAGACAAAGGAAAGGAGAAAGACAAGACCAAATGTAGTTACTATCAAAAATTTTGGAATCCAGAGAGTGCATGCATGAAGAATACCATTTACATGATGGCACAACTCCTTGAGAAGAACAACATTCCCCTTCTAGATGGAACAAATAAGAAATATGGATGTTCGAATTCTAAAAACAAGGAGAGATGCCATGCATTGGTTGCACAATCTTCTAGATATTCCTCCTTCATCATATATTTATGTTCCTCAAGACACATAGCTTCTATACAAGACTCCTTTTTGGCCTTACATCCATACAGTGGTCCATCCATCCTCATGGGTTATGACTCTGAGATCCCAGCTAAAGGGATTGGCAGGATCAATCTTGACAATTGGTACTTCAACAATGTGTTGTATGTTCCTGATCTTGTAGAAAACATACTCTATATATATCAAATGACACATACATTTTCAGCTAAGAGAGTTACATTCACTCAAGATGATATGGAAATATCATAAATTTCTACAAGCAAAGTTGTTGCAGTGGGTATTGCAAATCATGAGTCAAGGATGTACAATTTTTCACACTTTCTTCCTTACTCTTCAGGGAATGTGCTCCTATCGCATTCCAATGATATCACCAAGCTATGGCATGAGAGGTTTGTACACCTCAAATACAGATATCTTCAATATTTCAGCAAAGAAACATCGTTGAAGGACTTCCAAGCATCAATTTTTCCAAAGGCGCATGTAAGAGATGCATTGTTGGGAAGCATGCAGAGCGCAAGAACTGACAAAGTAAAGGAATGAAGGGATGTCAAAGTGATTGAATTGATCCATTCATATATTATTGGAATTATTCCCATACCCTCCTATGGAAACTCAAGGTATGTCGTAACATTGATAGATGATTTCTCAAGGTATTGTTGGGTGTTTTTCCTCAAGCTGAAATCTGAAGTGTATGGGATCTTCAAATCTTTCAAAGCTTCTATTGAGAAATTCAGTGGGGAGAATATAAAGGTATGAAGGACTGATAATGGAAAGGAATATGTAAATAATAAAATACAACATCTATGTGAGTATAATGGCATTCAAATGAAACATTTAGTTCCTTACACGCCACATCAAAATGGTGTGGCAAAGTGCAAGAACCGAGTATTAAAGGACATGACCACATGCATGTTGGAGGATAAGTCTTTGTCAACTAATATATGGGTTGAGACCATAAACTGTATTGCATATGTTTATAAAATAGTTCCACACAAATATTTCGAATATAAAACTCCATTTGAGGCTTGGATAGGTCACAAGCCAAACGTTTCTCACTTCAGGGTTTTGGGCTTAAAGGCTTGGGCTAGAATTCCTCCCAAGAAGAGAAAATACTTGCAACCTCAAATAAAGGAGTCCATAATGGTTGTATATGATAAATATGCAAAGGGATAAAATTTATTTTGTCCCTCATATTATAAAAAAATCATTGAGATAAGTGTATAGTTTGAATAAGATCCCATGCAAGAGATCGAGCAAGTAGAGGGGGATTGCTCACACCCTCCACTCAATGATGATGTAAGTGATGTTTATCTTTCTGTTTTTTTGAATTCTGATATGGAATATGAAGATGATGAAATTCATGCAGATCATGAATCTCCCATGAGGCCAAAATTGGTTGAGAAAACCATACAAGCAACTGGTGATCTTGCAAGAGACCCACTAGACTCTAGGAAAACTATATCTCATATTCACAATGATTTCTCCACTTGTGATTCAAATATGCCAAAGAGGTGTTTTATGATGTTGGATATGATACACAATAATATGAATAATCATCACATAAACCAATACTGAAAAGAACCATGCAAGAAGAGTTCAATTCTTTGCAAGACAGCGAAACTTGGGAGTTGGTTTTTCTACCTTCCAAGAGGAAACTAGTGCAACGTAAGTGGGTTTATAGGACCAAGATGGATTTTGATGGTTTATATCTGAATTATATGGCCATATTTTTTCCCAAAGTCTTATATCAATTCCATGGAGTGGAATATACAAAGACGTTTGCATCGGTTGCAAAGATGGAATCAATCAGGCTATTTTTGGCCATTATTGCATCTAAACGATGGGAGGTGCACCGGGGGTTCACTGCCAAGGAAATATCATATCACTTCCATTCATATTGTGGATTTGAATACTCCCAAAAATATCAAAAATATATTTCCCCATATTAAGGGGTCAAGGGGTGGATTTTAATTTGGCATGTTAATATAAATATTGGGGGTTATTTTATTTGGGTGGGATGAGGAATAACCTCCAAATTGTGGGATGGATTCATACCTACAAATCATGGTATCAATTCATACCTCTAAATAATGGTTTGGATTCATATTATTCATAGGTTTTTCTAAGGAATAAGCTCCAAATTGCAGGCTAGATTCATACCTCCAAATAATGGGATGGATTCATATCAATCCTAACTACTGCTAAGGAATAACCTCCAAACTGTAGGCTAGATTTATACCTCCAAATCATTGAACTTATAAATTCTTTTTTGGAATAATTTTTTAGGTTTGATTTTAGGTGGGTATCAATATTTAATCAAACCTTTCTCCATCGCAACCATGAAAAGTGAGATCAAACTTTCTTGGCTCACTAGAAACAAAAAAAGTTAGATCAATATTTCTTCACTAATTATTTCTTTCAACCTTTTGTATACTTCTATTGCATTATATTTGGAACATTCATAATTGTAATTTCAATTCTTATATGAAAGGCATCTGTCTTAATATTGTATTGGAACTAACATGAACATAGGTGAAAATCTAAATCCTTATTTGCATGCCTTATTTGTTATCGTTACCATGAAATGGTATCATATAAGCTTCACTATCTGTGTATTTTTATAACTATTGTATGCTTGAAACTTAACAATGGATATGTTTCCCTCTCTTGTAAAAATATAAAATTAGATATAACCCAAGAAAAAGTAACTAAATGTTATAAATTCCCTTGATTGCAAGAATACATGTAGAGGAACTAGAGGCACTTCCTTGCATCTTGTTAATGACCCGAATCCAAGCTATGCACATGATCATATGGTGTTATTGTAATGTAAGAGGAATTTTTATATGATCATTTGGGTTCAAATTTTGTTTTGAGAGGAATGTAGGGAATTCCATCCATGAAAGCACTTTAATTTTGCATTTTTATGAAGTTTAATTTATGAAGATTATATAAAACACGAGCTCTCTATGGCTATAGTTGTATTTACATGATATAAAATTGGTAGATTAGAAGGTTGTGGTGTGAAACACCTACAATTATCATCTTCTTTAAGCATTACACTAACTATTAGACTATCGGTCTTTTACATTCTGTGTTACATTGATCTCTTGATTGGGTTGTATGTTACGCATTTTTCCTTCCCCATTACTAATCTGTTGGATCTTCCACTATCCATCTCTACAAATTGATATGTCGGCCCTTCAATACCAGTGGGATCATTATTAGAATTATACTATTATTTTATTTAGCATCATGTTTTCTTATACTAAGATGCATTAGGTATCATGTTTGTTACAACTTGATAATATGATATAAAAGGGGTATTAAAAATGAGTTGATAAAAATGGATACCTACAATATCTGGTGAAACTATGGGTTTTCTTAATTGGAAAGTTATATTGGGAGGGGGGTTCAACAATACAATTTTAGGAGACATTTTCCAATATTTCGTAAAATTAGGGATATTATTTAATATCCTATAAACGAACGTGTTATGTAACAAGTTCACTAAGTGACCCCCCCATGGGGAGGTGCACCATATGGGTGTGAAGAGTTATTTTCTTCATGGTGACCTTCATGAGGATATTTATATGCAGCAGTATGAAGGTTTCATTCATGATACTTCACTTGTTTGTAGGTTGAAGAAGTCTCTCTATGGCCTCAAGCAAGCCCCCAGGGCTTGGTATGCCAAGATGGACAACTTTCTTCTATCACAAGGATTTCAAAGATGAAAATATGATCCTAATGTGTATTTGCAGCATTTATATGACTCTATTTAGATCATAGTGTTGTATTTTGATGATATTTTGATCACCATAATTTTAATTGTTGATATAGGTTCAATTAAGTCTTCATTGCAAAATGCATTTTCTATGACTGACCTAGGATTGTTGAGACAATTTCTTGGCTTGGAAGTTGAGCAATATGATGCAGGTACTAAGTTCAACCAATCAAAGTATGCTTCATACCTTTTATTAAAGTTCAAAATGGTTGAATGTAAATCAACTAATTGTCCCTTTCTTTCAAGAGTAAAACTAGGCGATTTTGGTTCATCTCCATTGGTGGACAACCCGTTGTATAGACAACTAGTTGGGAGATTGATGTACCTCACACACTCTCGACCTGATTTGGATTATGCAGTAGGTATTGTTGAATTATATATGCAGAATCCTCATGAGATCCATTGGAAGGTTGCTAAAAGTATATTTCATTATGTGCAAAGAACAAAACACTTTGGGATACACTATGTTGCTAGTTCTCCACTATAACTAGTTGGATTTACTTATTCAGATTGGGCTATAGATTCCACTAACATGAATTCCTCTTCAGGTTATGTATTCATGCTTGCACATTGTCCCATTTTATGGTAAAGTAAGAAACAAGTGACCGTTTCCCTTTCATCAGCCAATGTTGAGTACAAAGTAGTGAATGCAGCTACACAATGTGTGTGGTTGCAAGGCATTCTTGGAGAACTTGGTTTTGGATTTGATTTACCCATTTTCATTTGGTCTGAAAATCAAAGTGAAGCCAAGATATCCATAGATCCAGTACATAGACAGAGGACCAATCACATTGAGATTCACATGCGCTACATCAAGATCTTGGTGCATGAGCAGGTGATATCATAGAAGTATTTCCCATCTATAGAGAAAAAATTTGACATCTTTACCAAGAGCTTCATAGATAAGACGTTCACCTATATTAGATCACTAATTGGGGTGGGTGACATGTGATGATGACTAATATTCACTTTCATATTTTTATCCATGTCTAGTTTACAGGGGAGGTTTTATTCCCATGTGGCTTTCCTACTTACCTTGGTTATATGGACAAATAAATTTTTGTAAGAGGTGACTTGAGCCTTAGTTTCCAAGGCCTCAACTTTTGATGTATTTACACTAATTTAGGATTAAGGAGTGGTTTTATAACATCATACCACCTATTACAATAGTCACATATTATATAGGAACATAGTCTCATTCATGTTCACTTATGTTTCTTAGTGTAGACATTGGTTATGATGGCTTCCTAAGGGTATTGGGTGTTTTGGAACATTAATTGCACATAATGCCCACATTTTTGTCAACTAGGAGAATTAGAACCAAAATTAATTACCTTTTTGTCCCTTGTGGTTCTCCTACTCCTTAAATGATGGATCTGGTTTGACCAGAGGCACCCATGCATTGTTTTTTTCATGTTTTTGGTTATTTTGGACCATTTATGACTACCTAGAGCCACTTTCACTCACCCATGCACTCCATCACACCATCCTAGCCCTTATTTATGACCAGTAATTCTTTAACAATGTTCACATGGTCGTTCATGACCATTTTAGGTAGTTTGGGAGCTTATTGGTCCACCTAGAGGGGTTTGAGGTCCAATCTAAGCATACCACATATATGCCACCAATTTTCCTCCAAAGAAAAAATATTTTCTCCTGTTGTAATATAATCATGTTCCAGACATATTTACATGTTGTACTTTAATAGAACACTCAATTATTGGCACCATATCTATGTGTTAATTTTTCTCTTTTACATTGTTTTCTTCATGTATTGTCAAATCTTTTTGCTGTGAGGATTCACTTAGCTTCTAGATATTGATGTGAATCAGAATTTCACACCATAATCACTATCATCATCCTTCATTTCATTTTCGTCTTCATCATCATTGACATCATCATTCTCATTGTCAATATCATCACCACCACCACCATCATTGTTGTTGTTTTTCTTGTCTCCATCATTGTCATCATCTTCCAAATAATTATCCTCTTCATCATATTCATTGTGAATATCATCATTTCTAGCCTCATCATCATCTCCAACATTTGGGTACAAAACTAGATGGAAAACTGGACATAAAACTAGTTGGAAAAGTGGACAAAAACCTAAATGCAAAATAGGATGTAAATGTGGATGTAAAAGTGGAAGCATAAGTGGGCGCAGAATGGGGTGAAAATAAATTGGAAAAAAAAGAGGATGAGAAAAAAGGAAGCAACCATGGATGTAAAACCAAATGCAAAAGTGGATGCAATCATGGGTGTAGACGTGGACATGGATTTCAATGCAAAAGTGGATGCAATACTAGATGCAACACTCGGTGCAAAGCTCGACAAAAAAGTGGATACAAAAGTAGATGCAAAAAGGGATGCAATTATAGATGAAAACCTAGATGCAAAAAAATGCAAAAGTGGAATAAAAATTGGGTCCAAAACTAGGCTCAAAATACGGTGCAAATTAGGGTGCAACAAAAGTGGATGCAAAAAAGGATACACACATAGATTCAAAAGGAGATGCAAAATAAGACGTAAACGTGGGTGAAAAAGTGGATGCAAAATTCAATGCAACAAAAGTAGATGTAGAACTAGATGTAAAATGGGACGTAAACCTTGATACCAAACCCAATGCAATAAGGGATGCAAAAAAGGATGCAAAAAAAGAAGCATAAGTATATGCAAAAGAGGATGTAGAAAAGGATGCAAAAGTTGACGTAAACATGGGAAAAAAAGTGGAGGAAAAAATGGATGCAAGAAGGAGTGGAACAAGAGTAGATGAAAAACTAGGCACGGAATTAGGTTCAAAAGCTAGTGCTAAGCCGAGCGCTAAACTCGGCACTAAATCCAACGCTAAACCCAACAATAAGTCTGGTGCACAGTGCACTAGAATTAGCACCTTGTTTAGAGAAAAGGCACAAAAAATTCCTAGAATAGCGTTGACCTGAGAAATTGTGCCCTACTTGGCCAAGGAGATGAAGCAACACACATTAAGAAGGGATCTAGATGCAAAAAGGGATGTTAATCACAGGGTTTTGTTGTAGTGAAGATAGTGGTGGAAATAGATACATGGAAGAGGAGAAAAGGAGACATGGAGGAGGAAAATTAGGAGGAATAAATGGTTTTGGGAAGTTTTTGTAAAATTTTAAAGAACTCTTGGAAGAAACACTATGTATCTATGTGCATCACTCAAGTTCTTGATGGATCATTGTTCCTAGATTCATGGGCAAAGAGGCCCGAGAAACAAAATGGTTTCTTGGAGTTAGAATCACATCAAGGATCCTAGTTGGTAGGGTGGCCTAATCACATTATGGGCATGGACAAGGGAGTGGATCAAGGCTAGATCATTGCAGTTGGATTTCTTTACCATCCCTATAAGATGATGGATTCTATTTATAGAGGTATTTT
The DNA here is from genome assembly GCA_001517045.1 of Pseudotsuga menziesii. Classification (NCBI taxonomy): domain Eukaryota; kingdom Viridiplantae; phylum Streptophyta; class Pinopsida; order Pinales; family Pinaceae; genus Pseudotsuga; species Pseudotsuga menziesii. The sequence continues at coordinate 95,800 of LPNX010747042.1, read as the reverse complement.
TCTTGTAAATTTAAAATGGTTATATGAATTGATCATTGTTGCATGTTTTTTTATTCTATTTATGATGTTATGTAAATCTTAAATAAAATACTATTCATGCTATGATAAGGGAATATGATTTACTGTGTAAAACTTACTCTCAAATAGTCAAACTTATGAAACTAAAAACTAAGATTCAATGTGGAAAGGGGCACACTAGAAAAATTTTAAATAAGAACTTACATTTAAATGATAATACCCAATCATGGCTTCATGAATCTTGATGGGTGTTACAATATCCCCTTCCTCAAAATCTTTTTTCATGCATTTTCATATTAGTGCTTTGCTTGTAGAATTGGCTTCTCTGTTGTATTTACTTCTACAATTTCTTTCATACTTCCTTCATATGCTTAGAAAATAGTTATGCATATTTATTCCTCTTTCTTTATTTAGGTAAGCATACAAAATTAATCACTCTGCTTGGTGGTTTTTTGGGGTATGTGTTATATTATTTGTGTGTGGGGTGTGTCATCTTATGATCCCTTTGTTTTTTTTCTTCTAGAAAACGTGTACAGTTTAATCTAGATAAAATGATTGAGATATAATCTAATCTAGGTTAATGGAATATGGATTTTTGTGCTATGGAATACCTAAATATTGTATTTTAAATGGTTTAGAAATACAATGAGAAAGAGAAAGGTGAGACTCTAAGTTTTGTTGATTTTCCCAATTAAGGGTTTCTAGGGTAAATCTCTCTTATTATGTGTGTGTTTGTGATATTGTTTAATCTATGTTTTTCTTAATAATCTGTATGCATTATTTCACTTCACAGGTTTAAAACTTCCACGTGGTATCAGATCTCAATTATTGAATTAATGGGGATGCCTTCATTGCTAAGGGTTTAGATTAGAGAAAATTTAGCTTGGGTCTATGATAAACCCGAGTCTAATGGGACTCTTTGTAATGGTGATTCATGTCTTGAAAGAGAATGGAGAGCAGTTCAAGAATCCAGATTGAGAAATTTAACGATAAAATATTTGAGCTATGGAAGCTCAAACTTGATTTTTTTTTTTTGTATATCGAGAACATAGGGCTTTTGTGGATCTAGGTACACAACCTACTTCTATGGAAAAACAATATTGGGAGAAGCTAAAAATAAAGGTGAGAAGTACAATTTGAATTTTCCTATTATATTCCATATTATTGGATGTTAATGGAGAAGATAGTTTAAAGACGATATGGGATGAGTCATAGTTTAAAGACGATATGGGATGAGTCAAGGAGTTTATATCAGGCAAATTCCTTGGGAAATAAGTTGTTTCTTCTAAAGAAGTTGTATCATCTTAGGATCGATGATATCGACTCAATGAAAAATAATCTAATGTATTTAATACTTTGGTAATTCTAATTGTCTTTGTTGATATTAATATGAAGGAATAAGATAAATGTATTAAATTATAATGTTCTTTGCTAGGATCTAGGGATGATATGATTATAGCAATTGGAAGTGATACTCAAACCACATTAAAGTTTGACGATATAGTGGAATCCTTGTTGTTAGAGGAAATGAGGTGGAAAACCATGGATAGTTAGAGAACATATGCCTTGTTTGTGAGAGGTTATACAAAATACATCAATAAAATAATTCTTTATGGGGGAGATCTAAATCTCAAGGAAAATATTTAAGGAGATGATGGAAACATGGTAAAGATAATGTTTATAAGAAGGATTGTAGAACTAAAAATATTGATAATTGGAAGGGATTTGATGATTCCTCTTTCATCGTGGTGAATACCTCGTCAAAATTAGGATGGAGTGCATACTTGGATTCTATAAAGTATGGATTCAGATCATGGTGTTTGGTTGATTCATTTAGATACTTCTTTACCCATGACTCCTTATAGGGAGTGGTTTTGTGAATATGAGAAGTACAATGGAGGTGATGTTTTCTCAGGAAATGAATCGATGGACACGATCATATTAAGTGGAATATTTAAGTTACTTCAAAAGGATGGAAGAATTAGAAATATACATGGGGTTTTACACAATCCAGAGATAGCTAGAAGCTTGATATCCATCTGTAAGATGGGTGATGCAGGGGTATAGCCTGGTTTTGCAAAACAAACATCCAAAATGGTTTGAGGATCATTGGTATTAATGAGGGGAGTCTAGAATGGAACTCTATACAATCTATTAGGAAGAACTATCACCGATGGTTGTAACAATTCTTTTTTTCATGAGGGTGGAATTAAAGAAGATAGAACCTCTATTGTCTCTAGAGGAGTGATAATGCTACGACATCAAAGACTAGGAAATATCATGTTCTTGTTTGTCATTAGGTAAACCAATCTATTATGTGTCATTTATAGATGATTTCCCAAAGAACATGTGAATTTATTTCCTCTGAAAGACATATGAGGTATTTGATAAATTTAAATAATTAAAGGCCCTTGTATAGAATCAGAAAGAGAATAAAATAAAGGTGTTGAGGAGAAATAATGGTGGATATATCTTGCAGAAATGAATTTGGTGAATTTTGTAAAAAATACAAAATGGAAAGTGAAAAGACTACGACACACACACCTGAAAAAATGGAGTTTTAGAAAGAATGAATAGGAAACTAATTGAAAAGGAAAGGAGCATGCTTAGTGGTGCTAGGTAAGGATACAAATTCTAGGTAAAGGAAGTGGATACTATGTGTTACTTGTTAAATTGCTCAACTGCATCAACATTGATTGACACAACTCTAAACGAGATATGGAGTAGAAAGAAAATATTTCTTAAACATATAAATTTTTTTAGGTGTTATTCTTATGTACATGTTCCAAAGGAAAAAAATAATAAGTTGGATAATAAAGATGAAAAATGAATCTTTATTGGTTATAAAGATGGTTTAGAAGGTTTTAAAATTTGGAACCCAATTACTAAGAAGAATGTTTACGGTCATGATGTTTCTTTTAGGGAGGTTAAATATGTATTGAAATAGGAAGTTCTCGCAAGGGAACCTACAAAGAGTACAATGCATGTTATACACCAAATTCCCAAAAGAGCGTAAAATAAGAAAGACATAGTAATCCAATTCCTTAATAACGAAGAAAAGGGATGAATACATTAGAGGAATTTTGAGGTCTAAAATGGGATTCCTAAGGAAAATAATAAAATAATAGTTAAAATAATAAAATAATATTTTTTAATTTTGGACGAAAAAGGAAAATAACTACTTTTATGTTTGTATTTTCGACATATCTTCCTGTATTTTTACTCAAATTTCGATCGGGAGAGCTTGTAGGATGCGGAATTTGATTCCACATCCAATTCCTACCCACATTGCATACTTTTGACGGACCCCACTACCCCAGAAAAAAGAAATACCTAAAAAATTGTGATGATGATGTCATCATCACGTGTTTTTAGGTATTTCTTATTTTTGGGGTAGAGGGATCTATAAAAAGTATGCAGTGTGGATACTCGTTGAATTCAAAATCAAATTCCACATCCAACGAGCTCTCGCAATCGAAATTTGAGTAAAAAAACAGGGAGATATGTCGAAAATACGAACAAAAAAAATAGTTTTTTTATGACAAATATGTCAATTCAACCATTATGGTTGAATCATTTTATTGGAATTCTATTGGTTCTTGAGTTCCAACTCATAAGAAGTTATTGTTGGTGTGTTTTCTTATAAGGCCCATTTTAGACCCCAAATTTCCGCTAATGAAGAAACTTCTTCAAGGGGGAAACCTCATTATACAATGTGTCCAATACATACTACAATATTATATGATTCTAAGACTAGGTTTCCTTGGATATATATATATCGGAGACAAAGGGTACAATTACAAATTAAATGTTAGTCAACCAATAAGTACAATATTAATATAATAATGGAAATGAAATATTACAATATATTGGGATTAGCAACACATGTCCAAGAAACTTCACACCTATTCAAACATAAGTCTAACTTCAGATAGTCAAATTCACACCACCTTCACATATATATCATACATATACAAACATTAGTTTAATTGTACAAACATTCAGACACACACCACCCTCACATGCAAAGTTAGAACCATTCAAACCTTTTGATACATAATTCAACCCCTTGTTACCTAACACTAAACCCTCCCAAATATTTATTTGTTTTTAGAATGATAAAAATACCCCTAGACTCCTATATATTCTGCAATATATTACTTCCATTTTTTAGAATTTAAAACCTCCCACTATGAACTCATGTGATGTATTATTTCCTACTCAGTGAATCCCCGTGAGGTTAACCTTGCACTTGATGAAATTTTTACATCTCCTAGTTTTAAATTTCGACATTGTATTTCTTCTATGCTATGTTGCATGCTTCACTAAATTCTGATATGCCAATTTTTTTTAATGATAACTAACCCAAAACTTACTAATTTTAGCACCCTTTAGGATAACAAACTTGTAAAGTATGCCACATGTCCAATTTGGCATATATGATTTTGATATTTTGACCTAAAACAATATGACCCACTTTCTTTCCAATGCCATTGGTGTCACTCAATTTGGATCTCTTCAAATTTAGATATGATTATTTTACTAAAAATAAATGTTTGAAACTGGTTCAAGGACTAGACATAAAACTTCACTTCCATATCCTATAGCTCCTAAACTATAGCAAACCATAGCCTACTTTTTTTATGTAATATACTTAGACTAGAGTCCTATATTCACCTTGAAAATTTTACTCATTGAAAATAACTTGAAAAATAGTTAGAGCAAAAATGGTAATATGACTTGTTTGATGGATCCAAATCAAGAAACATCTACTTTTATATCAAACTTTATGTACCAAATTCTTAAAACAGCATAACAAAAGTGAGTACAATGTACACGAGATTTGAAAGTAGAAAAAACTCTTAAAGAGATAGTAGAGATGAGCTACAAGATAAATCCTTAGAGGATAGGAGAACCTCATCCAAATAGCCCCAAAATACCATATCCAAATCACATTTTCATGTTCTAATCATGGTTATATTGACATCAAAATATACGTATTCCCAATCATTACAGGTGTGCTATTTATTAGATTCATTTTATTTCATATATATATATATACCCCATTACATATACATTTATTCCCATATATGCCCCCTTGGGGTCATATCCATTGACATATACAATCCTTGTTTTAATGGAAATGAAACCCGTTATTCCATACACAACACTAGGAGATAAGAATTGTATTTTGATGGAAGATGTTCATAGTATGGGAGAGGTGTTGGGTTCACTTCAGAAACCATTTAGAGTTTGGTTCTGCCAACAATATCACTAAGTATGATGCCCTTGTCTTAGGATTGCCAAAGGCTAAATAACCATTAGACATATTTATTTTTATAACAAAGAGCAACCTAAACAATTAGTGATAGATCAAGTCAAGGATGTTGAGAAGTAAAAAATATTAAGCTTAAAAATATGGGTCATTACCATAAAATCCCATGACTTAATCAACAAATGCCTTCAATGAAAATGTTCCCACAAAATTCCAATGATATTAGAGTCTATATATGATGCAAATAACCACAATACCAAGTATACTAACCAATTTAGATTCATAACAAGTCTTTGAATATTACAAGATATTTGTAAATTGTACATGTAATACTCACATTGATAAGGGTGTCTTGATAACATTAACATGAAGATGGATAAAATGACATATTAGATTAGTTCAGCTGTTAGCATTAATTACTTATTCACGTCTACACACTATCTAAGGACTTAATGAGCTATTATAAAAAAAATACATTTTTCTATAACAGCCACCTTGAAAGTAAAAAATCCGAAAATCAAAATTGTAAATGGCATAAAAGAAAGAAGAATAAATAAATTTTTGAATAAAACGAAAAACAAACTAAAAAGAAACCCTAATAGAAACCTAGTCCATGGTTTGGTGCTATTCAAGAAACTGTCCCCACTACTCTCAACGGGCAAAAGGAGATTCGTAATCATGTTGGCCATATGAGTTCCACTTTCAGTTGTCAGTTTTCAACAACTTTTCCACCAGAGTTTGTCTATGTGCTAAGATTTGAATATACGAGAAGCGTTCCAGCTTGCCATGGAACCAAACAGGAATCACAATATTGTTATATGCTCCTATTTTGTTAATTTTTAATTAAAAAATCAAATTCTTAACAGTGGGAAGAATATGGGGCACAGCAAATCTATTGCTTGTGTTGGAAGGCCGTGAAAAATGATGTACCTTTCATTCGAAGGTGACAGAAGGGTATCCACTATCAAGAAACACAGTAAACACCAATTGCTTATTGGATTGGTTTTTTTCTCCAACACTATTGTCATGCTTGTTTGACATCATTTGTGATTTATCTGCATTAGCGTTTGAGCTTGTCAAACGTTTTGGGTTTGTTGGGTGTTCTAGTTTTCAGGGAGTTAGCAGATTTGTGTTCTTGGATAGTGGGATTTGAGGTGGGGACTAAGCGTTCCCTGGATGGATATAAAGAATAAATTTCACCTTTGGCTGTTCGTGGCAGGCCTCACAATTTTTAGCATGACAGGCATGTATTTTGCATGTAGCTATTGAAAAAATGTAGTAGCAATAGTTCTTTCATTATTTCATATATGTTTCAAATATTTCCAGTTCTTGAAGCATGCCCACTTCTTGACCTGCTCCCATGATTTTATTTCCCCTGCACAGAGACTGATTTTAACCAGTATGATTATGATCAGACCATTGTTATATTCCAGATTAGGTACTTTTCTGCCAATCTGCAGCTTTCTGAATGCACTAGTATCAATCGTGGACTCTGGACTCAATGATACAGATATAATTGAGCACAAACTCAATTATTAAGATTGGACTTTGAACTTTAAGGTGTTTAGGAAAAGGTATTTAGAAATCGAGAAGAGGATTTTGACATGAAAGCAGATAAGCAAAATCAAATTTCAGGAGGTTCCAATGCGAGTATGTATAATTGGCCCCTCTCTTTAAACCATTAAAGCTCCGATCCATTCTAAGTAGATTACAAACCCTAATCCTAAAGGAAGTCTGAAAATTTGTAATTATCACAAGAAAATGATAATTAAAGTCCTAGTTGGAGTCTTCATAAATCAGAAATCGAAAACTTTGTACGACACCATTTTTTTTAAATAGTTCGCTTTTGAGGTGGCAAAACATCGGACACTACTTTGTTTATTAGGCAACCATGTTCTCACAGCAGCTGATTCCATGTTTGTTAGGTAAATATGTTCCCATTTTAGCTTAAAATTCCAGTAATTTATTTTTATAATCACAATTTATCAGTTTGCGAACCCCACGGCACTCTCCAAAGGATTTGTGGATAAAGTTAAACTGAGTAGGTTCATTCTCATTTCCATAAAAGTTTCCTCTTCATTATAGGGAGAATTTGCTATCAAACATGCAATCCTGGATTAGAAACCCATGGAGCTGAGTGGGTAATTTTATTCTTAATAAATAGAAGGAAAACTAAATTAACGTGCAATGTTTAACATTTAAAAACTATTATTTGAAATATTCCAATAAACTATAATATATTCATCTCAATTTTTTAAGCAAGCACTAATAGATTTGTATTTGGGTTATTTTGATCTCTTTTAAGGGTCAGTGCAAAAAAATGAGGGACCTTTTAGATGCAATCCTAGTTTTCAAAAACAAGATCACGTTACCAAAAAATACATCAAGGTTCTACTACATAGCACTTGGTATGGTTCAACCCGAGCCTGACATGTCATGGAACATGTAGGATAGGAAGACATATCGCGTATGCGTTATATAACTACAAAACGCGCTCGCGATATGTAGTTATATAATGCATATGTGATATGCAGTTATAAAACGCGTACGCGATTTGGAAAACAAAAAAAAATTAAATACACAGGCACAAAACCCACAACCCATTTTAACAATCAAGAAAGCAAAAACGAAGGCCAATTGGAGCGTTTTGGAGCAAGTTAACTGCTTGGGATTGTTGGAGGAGCTGATTTAGGTTGAGGGGAGGAGATTTCACTCGTGAATTGTCATCCAACAAGGTAATTCAATCACCCAAAGCATTCTATTTTTTTGTCAATTTTTAACCTATAATTGTGTTTTTTAATAGAATAATCAATCCAACAACTCCCAAGCTAATGTTTGATGGATTCAAACTAAAATAGGCTATAAGAATCAAAAACATCATGTCTAATAGATATTCAATGTTCCAAAAGGATAGAAATATATAAAACAAACACAAGTATAATCCCAACTTGCATAGAATTTGATGGACAATGCAAAGTTTGAATTGGGATACTAGTGAGAGTGCCCACCTCTAACATGCATAGTCAAACCTTCAAATGCAATGATTGTGCTGGAATTAACACAAAGTGCAATAAAATTTAGCAATTATTTTCATAGCTAGGTGAATGCCAACATTTTAAGATACATAGTGAATGAGGGATCCAAATGTAACAACCAATATAATCATCAAAATGGAAGAAAGAAAAAGACGTGAGTATATGATATTACTTCATATAGAGAAAGAAAAAGACATGAGTATGCTGATGGGCTTAGCTACAGTGCAATAAAAAAGTTGAAAATTACCAAAGAGCATATATTTTCATTGTTTAGGGACCCTCGCACAGGGGAAATCCCAAATGCAAATAGGCCACATATCTCTATCGAGTGGTGCACATATCAACCATTTGTTGATAACTGGATGGACAGATGGTATATGGTTTTTGATATGCCACCACACAACAACAGGGAAATCCCCTTGTACTTCCTTCGGAAGATGTATGCAGAGTTCGTGTTGGGTAAACACGTAAACTATTTTGATATATTGGCGTTTCAGGGGATCGGTGGGGGGATGCCCCAAAACTAACCCAATGCCAGGCTTCGAGACATTGATCACCTTATCCATGCACCTTGCAAGTAATTGCCTGGGCCAGATGTCCCACCTGTACATCATGTTATTCCACAAACACGTGATGCATTTTTGAGTTTGGCACGGGCCGTTGTTCGCCATAGCACTATGGTTCAACATATGGGTGAGGAATGGACATCTGTCCCTGGTGTGGTACATACACCAGGTCATCATGGTGCAAGACCATCTTCTAGTGCAGTACCACCCACTAGTGCAGTACCCCCATCTACTGCAGGACCATCTACTAGTGCAGCGCTATCAGCACATTTTCAGCCTACTTTTGAGCCTTACAAGTGCACATCGTGTGGTCGTCCATGCTATGGTCTTTCGTCAGATGTTGTCTTCAGTGGGTTTTTGAGTGATGTATGTATATGGTTAATTGTAATAAATTCTTCATTTATTTTCCTCTTTGTACACATATGTATAGTTTGAGCTAATATATTAATTTTGTGAACTTGCAGTTGATGCTTTATGCCTACAGCGACGCCCCAGAGTATCATGTTCCACACTCTATACATTGGCATGGCATTCTATCCACTGATCCCTTGGTTGGTGGAGAGATTCCTATAGCACCCATTGTCGTATCTCACACCGAGGTAAACATTTTAAAATTTCAGTTTTTTAATACTTGTTAAATTGTTAATTTCCACATATTGTACATGTTAGTTCACTAATGTTATCTACAGTCTAATATTTACAATTATTAAACTTGCAGATGCTGGATCCTTTACGAGGGAAAGCAGTGATGGAGGTAGGATCCATGGTCGTATCGACCGAGGAAATATCTGGGCAGATGCCAGATCCTACACGAGGGAAAGCAGTGATGGAGGCAAACATTTTAAACATTTAAAAAATGTCATTTTTTAAATACATGTATGTTCGTTGAATCATGCATGTCTAGCTACATGAACTCTTGTTGACTATAGGCACCAACCGAAACACCTGGACCATTTCCTAGAGTTGTATCTCCTCATAGGCCATATGTGAACAAGGGTCAAGTGTATATGAGACGACCTACTCCTAGAAAGAGTGAAGTTGTCCACGACCATGGAGATACTGATACCATGGTAATTTGTATATCCTTTGATGATATTTCTTGGTTAACTTGAAATCCAGTGCATAAAATATTTTTTTAATGTTTGATTTGCATGTTTACTGCATCAGGAGCCAGAGTTTACTATTGAAAACTTTACAGGGATGGTTGATGCAGTAGTCAGTGCTGCATCTACAATGGCAACAAGTCCCACAGAGGTACAACTATTTGAACATGATATAGACATAGTGTGTTATTGTTGTCTATTGTTTATTCATGCACATTTCTAACTATTTCAAGATTTGGTGATTGTAGCCACCACCACCACCACCAGTTCCTGCCCCCTCTGGTTCAACCATGGATGCGACCATCCTTCATGTTCAACCAACAGCTCCATCTGCTACACAAGAAACACAATCCCCTTGTCACAGTCCCTCACTGAGGTGAGATGTCCATTAATGAACAATTGTTTCATGCAATGTCCATTAACATTTTCATCATTTTTGAGTTAATTTAGATATGGTATTTTATTGAGCTAATGTATTAGTACATAGTTAGTTGAATTTAACAATTGATATTTAATTTGCAGGATCCAGAGATGCACACCGGTCCTATAGTTGTGCTTACAGGATCACCCTCAAGAAAGAACAAGAGGAAGCTTGAGTTTTGATGTGTCTTATGGGATATGTACATATCGATACATGTACATGTGGCTTGGACAGTTTTGGATACATGTACTTTTGGAGACATGTACATTGACATTTCACTTACATGTACATGTGGCTTGGATAGTTTTGGATACATGTACATGTGACTTGGATAGTCTTGGATAGTTGTGGAGACACATGTACTTCTGGTTACTTTTGGATATATATGTACTTTTCGATACTTTTGGATATATATGTACTTTTGGAGATATGTACATTGACATTTCAGTTATAAACGAATGATACATTTCACTTTGAATTTGTTCTTTGGTTTCCACATGTTCTTGTGTCAATCTATTGTATTGATTTGTGAGGATTATCTATTACGTATGAATGCACTATGTCAAAAGAAAAAACTATTATATTTAAAGGTTTCAATGATCTCAATACATGCACACTAAAGTCAAAGTTCTTGCTCATGTAATTTAATAAATATAAGTGCAATACAATGTATTTCAAGGTTTCAATGAACTCACTACTTGCACACCAATTGGATATATCTAATTAAAAATTGTGAGTTTGGATTCATTAAATTACAAGTTAAGTCAATGCTCAAGTGTAATTTAATAAAACTAAGTGCAATACATGCTTTACATTTCATCAACAACCAACAACACTATTCAACAAACCTCATGCACCCAATGACTAATCACTTAGCATTAAAGGAACTACAATATAATCCAAAGATTGAGAACCAACTTTTTGAATCAACATGATTTGAAGCATAAGTCCATCGGATTTGAAAAAGTTCAGTTCGACATTAGATTGATTCTGAATTGAGTTGTGATAGTAAGATAAGATTAGGGTTAATATTAGGGTTTCCTTGGTAGGGTTATGGTAATGGGCCATGCATGTTAAACAATAAACCCTAGTTATGGATAGGGTTTTCCAAGTTTGGCCTTCGTTGGCATGAAATGCATTGTCTAGCTTTGGCTCTCATTGGTGTGACTGCATTGTCCCTATTGAGTGAAACCCTAGCTTCAGAAACCATCGTAGACAGAGGTCACCGAGAAATGGACAGGAGGGAGAGGCCCCCCCTAGCTAAAATCCCACGTCACGAATCCAACGGAATCGACGGTTCGTCGATCGGAGGCCCGAGCATCGATCTATGGCGAATTGTAGGTCACCTCCAGATATCGTTTAGGGACACCTGGTGGACTTGGGCCTGGTGCGCAAAAAACCTCACGGAGCGGCAATTTTGAATTTCATCAACTCCTACTAGTGTGTTTGGGAATGGGAAATATGGAAATGTCAACCGCATCCCCACCATCCGTGGCTTTCCAGCTTTGGCCCTCGTTGGCGTGACTGCATTGTCCCCTACTGAGCGAAACCCTAGCTTCAAAAACCGCCATAGACGGAGGTCATCGAGCAATGGATAGGAGGGAGAGGCCCCCCGCTAGCTAGAATCCCACGTCATGAATCCAAAAAAATCGACGGTTCATCAATCGGATGCCCTAACATCGATCTATGGCGAGTTGCAGGTCACCTCTAGATACCGTTCAGGGACACCTGGTGGACTTGGGCCCGATGTGCAAAAAACCTCACGGAGCAGAAATTTTGAATTCTGTCAACTCCTGCTAGTGTGTTTGGGCATGGGAAATACGGCAATGCCAACTGCATCCCCACCATTTGTGGCTTTCCATATTTGGCCCTCATTGGCGTGACTGCATTGTCCCCTACTAAGCGAAACCCTAGCTTCAGAAACCACCGTAGATGGAGGTCATCGGGCAATGGATAGGAGGGAGAGGCCCCCCACTAGCTAAAATCCCATGTCATAAATCCAACGAAATCTACGGTTCATTGATCGAAGGCCCGAGCATCGATCTATGGCGAGTTGCAAGTCACCTCTAGATACCGTTCAGGGACACCTGATGGACTTGGGCCCGATGTGCAAAAAACCTCATGAAGCGGAAATTTTGAATTCTGTCAACTCCTGCAAGTGTGTTTGGGCATGGGAAATATAGCAATGCCAACCGCATCCCCACCATCCATGGATTTCCAGCTTTGTACCTCATTGGCGTGACTGCATTGTCCCCTACTAAGCGAAACCATAGCTTTAGAAACCACCATAGACGGAGGTCATCAGGCAATGTATAGGAGGGAGAGGCCCCCCCTAGCTAAAATCCCACGTCACAAATACAACGGAATCGACGGTTCATCGATCGGAGGCTCGAGCATCGATTTATGGCAAGTTGCAGGTCACCTTCAGATACCGTTTAGGGACACTTAGTGGACTTGGGCTCGGTGCGCACAAAACCTCATGGAGCAGAAATTTTGAATTCCATCAACTACTGCTAGTGTGTTTGGGCATGGGAAATATGGAAACACCAACCACATCCCCACCATCCATGGCTTTCCAGCTTTGGACCTCGTTGGCATGACTACATTGTCCCCTACTGAGTGAAACCCTAGCTTCAGAAACCACCGTAGATGGAGGTCATCAGGAAATGGATAGGAGGGGGAGCCCCCCCCCCTAGCTAAAATCCCATGTCACGAATCCAACGGAATCGACGGTTCCATGATCGAAGGCCTGAGCATTGATCTATAACAAGTTGCAGGTCACCTCCAGATACCGTTCAGGGACACCTGGTGGACTTGGGCCCGGTGTGCAAAAAACCTCATGGAGCGGCAATTTTGAATTCCGTCAACTCCTACTAGTGTGTTTGGGCATGGGAAATATGGCAACACCAACCGCATCTCCACCATTCGTGGCTTTCCAACTTTGGCCCTCGTTGGCGTGACTGCATTGTCCCCTACTAAGCGAAACCCTAGCTTCAGAAACCACCGTAAACGGAGGTCATCGGGCAATGGATAGGAGGGAGATGCCTCCCCCTAGCTAAAATCCCATGTCACAAATCCAACGGAATCGACGGTTCATCGATCAGAGGCCCGAGCATCGATCTATGGCGAGTTGCAGGTCACCTCCAGATACTGTTCAGGGACACCTGGTGGACTTGGGCCCGGTGCGCAAAAAACCTCACGGGGCAGCAATTTTGAATTCCGTCAACTCCTACTAGTGTGTTTGGGCATGGAAAATATGGCAACGCTAACCGCATCTCCACCATCTGTGGCTTTCCAGCTTTGGCCCTTGTTGGCGTGACTGCATTGTCCCCTACTAAGTGAAACCCTAGCTTTAGAAACCACCGTAGATAGAGGTCATCGGGCAATGGACAAAAGGGAGAGGTCCCCCCGCTAGCTAAAATATCACAATTTCAAGTACACCAATGACCTAACATGTCAGCCTCCCAAAATTTTCTATTATGCATATGAAACATTAACCTTTCGAAAGCATGAGAGGTTCCAAATTTTGTTTGTTTATTAAGTTTATCACTTAATATTTTCACATGCATGATGTTTACCTACTTCACATGCATAATGTTAGCGCATGTTACTTTTGAATACTTCATATGCATAATGTTGAAGCATGTTACTTTTGAGTTGTTTGTGTCAATATTAGTAGGTTATTTTCTTCCACTTTCAATGTTCAAAAAAACATAATCAACTAAAAACAGAGTTAAATAAATCACTTATTATCTTTTATTATCTTTTAAGTAGAAATTAAACTTCTCAATAAATAAAAAATGAGATGAAATTTCAACACTACTAGGCACTACCCCTTTAGCAATGAAAATGCATGTATAAGAGGTGAGTTGTCAAGAAGGAAATTATAAAAGCCTTAAAACATAAGTTTATCATTGTGGCATCTTGTTTCCATCATCCTAGTTGTATATATCGGTTGAAAATATTGACAATATTACCTACTTAAAAAATTAGGGTTTTAGTCCTGTAAGAGAGCCTACAAAGAACTTTGATAGGTATGACCTACAGAGGTACATGTATGTATTCTAATGTTATGTATATCCTGTGAATGAGATCTTGAAATGTTCATATGATTGATATATATGGTTTATTGATCATATGTAAAATTTGGCATGTTCATTAACTTGACATACAAGAGAACTTTTGGCATATTTATAAACAACATTATGGAAAATTTTGCATATCAAGAACACAAAATTGACATATTCATAAGAAACATACATGGTGAAATTTAAATTATGATACATACCTCATCATGCTATATCCCACCTATTATCATACAACCAAGCCCTCTAGATCGTCTCTTATAATGATGGTCTCCATTAGTCTCTCGTGCTCTGTATCCGATAAGAAGTAGCGTACCTTCGATGAATTTCGGCTAGGCATTGTTCGTACTTGGAGGTTTGTACCAATGATTAAGTTGGTAAAGTGATACACAATTGCACCTGGTTTGTAATCCCTGTAAACATATCCACTCTTCTTTCTTGCATTGTTGTCATGTGTAAGGTATTCACCTTTAACAACCATAGACCCAGTGGGGAAGTGGTTGTTTTCATCATCAGTCGTGGACATAATGAGGGTTTGCTTTCCCTCTATACAACGTGCCAACCAGTAATCACCACCATGTTCACTATCTTTTGAGGAAACCACTGCGTATATGTGTCCTGCATAGTACGATTGTGGGTATATGATCAAAAAAAATTCGTGTGATACAAGGCCATTAATGTGAGTTTCAAGACTATGTAAATTTAACAAAAAAATGTTAAGGAAATGCATCATACCAGGTTGTACAAGGTCTGATACATGATCAAAATCTATAGAAATAGACGATTGGTCTTCTTCCAACGGAGTTAACTCAACAATTAAACGCTGATCAAGTGGAAGTGATATGCGATCCCATCCATCAACCCAATCCAATGATTCACACACATCCCAGTCACCATCACGGCAAGGCAGGCAAAAACAAGCGAGTTTTCTGGTCCAAATTTCAAATACTGGGTTATCAGAACTTCGAACCGAATGAAAGCCACGAGTGCCAGGAACAGTCTTGCATTCCCATGCATGTGAACAATCTATTTCTACCATCTCCCAAAAAAATATCTCCACATGTCTCTTTCTTGTGGATTATGCTCGCATAGCTGATTCCTCTCTCATTACTGACGTGCACCACCTGACTATAGATTGAGCATTTCGAATAGTAGATATTGTAGATAATTTCAATTCCTCTTTTC